>JAOXYJ010054223.1:0-11992 GCA_028566555.1 Lithophaga nigra
TCTTTCTTTTTTTTTTTTTTTTTTTTTTTTTTTTTTTTGGTTTTGAAAATTAGTTGATATGCAGCAACACCTATTAGATGGAACAATACTTTCAATGTTTTGTCATGGAAAATACACATAATCAGATAGTTAAAACATTTCTGTTCTCACCTAAACTGCAAATTCTTCCTTTTGTCCAATTTTATATGATGGCATATGTTTTACATCAGTGTTACATCATCATTGGGAAACTTTAAAAAAAAGAAATTGAAAGTACACTCACCTTTTTTCTGGTTTTGATCATGTGAACACATAACAATATTTTGTGGGAATCACCTATTTATATGAAAATGCTTGATACTATTTTTAAATAATTACTCATGCAACTTCAACATGTCGTGCAATGGGTATGCTGCTATGAACTATATTTAGTAAATTACACATGCATCTTCAATATCTGGTGCAATAATAAATGATTAATTTAGTTACAAATTATTGTGAAATTGCTCCTGTTATACAATGCTGCCACCTTTTTTTAGTCTATTACATCCATCATTCGTTTCTGGTGCAATAAAACAGGACTTAGCTTGATTACTGATAATTATGAAATTGTTCCTGTTTCATTGCTGCTAACACTTGAAAATTTATCTGATTTATCTTTTTACGCAATAAAACCAATATTTATCTTTCATAATTAAGAATTTCTTAATGCCATGCAATGTACAATCACTCACATAAAAGTAACCCCATATTTCATAAATTTTACATCCAAATACAGATTGAAAATAGGAATTTAAAATTTATGAAATCAAGGTAAGAATTTTAATTTTTTTGTTATTGAAGACAACTTTCATTATTTATGTTTTGAACAAAAATATTTTTGATTGATAAATATGTAAACTCCTATTATGTGCATTGATAATATATACTCCTATTATCTGCATTACCATAGTGGACTACTTTCAGATTTACAAATTTCCTCTCAAATTTACTGCTAAATTTTTCTTTTGTTAAAAAAAACCCATAGCACTTCTATATAGTCTACTGAAATGAAATGAAACTTCTCACTTTAAAACAATTTAATCATCAAATTTATTGAGGCCCGGCTCAGTGATCTTTGATGTATGATAATGTACATATATCTCTTACTCCAGGCATCGGTTTCTTGTGAACAGACAACCAGACATATTTTAATTTAACTTCCCTTATACTGTCTCATTATGTGTAGACGTGCCTTTTTGACGCTTTAATTTTTTTGATACATTTACAGCCAAAAGATTAGATTACACAAATTATCATATATATACAAATGGCTTCAACACCACAAAATATATAGCCTCACATAGATTTTTAATGTCAAATCTACAAAGATTCCCATTCCATTAGAATGCATCTTTTCATACCATTCTTATCTTTACAAAAATCTTAAAGAAGGCAAGAGGGAGATATTTTCATGGACACCTCAGATTTTGAGAAAAAAAAGTGTTATCAGTTAACTGTAGCCAGTTGATCATAGAGCACTAATGAACATGTTTCAATAAAATGTTGTATACACATATGTAAGTTTTTATATACTGTTTTCATTTCTTTCCCAAATTTTCAGCAAAACTCTCTGATTTTGCAAAAAAAACTTATGAAAAGTTCATCAAAAGCTAACAACTCATCAGCTTCCTACATCAAAACCTATTACAGGTTACCTGGTTCCTCAACAGAAAACTATGATAAATTGTAATAAGTGTAATTTCAGTAATTGACCCATTCCCAGTTTACAGAGTTTACTCCCTTTCAACGGGAGTTATCTCAAATTTACATGTAAAACTGTATTATTGAGTTTTAAAGGAATTTTAATCTTTTAATCTCTTTAAAACTAACTGATTTTTTAAATTACTGAAATCAGTTAGTGTTCAAGGATATTTCAGTATAATCCTAAAATGATTTTCCTTGATTTTGTTAATTTGCAGTATACCTGACAGTGGGTTTCTTGAACTTCTTTAAAAGTGACTGATTTTTAAATTACTGAGGTCAGTCAGTGTTTAGGATATTTCAGTATAATCCTAAGATAATTTTCCTTAATTTTGTTAATTTGCAATATATCTGAGAGTGGGTTTTTTAACCTCTTTAAAACTAACTGGTTTTTAAATTACAGAGGTCAGTTGGTTTTTAAGGATATTTCAGTATAATCCTAAGATGATTTTCCAAAATTTTGTTAATTTGCAATATAACTGAAAGTGGGTTTTTAATATAAAAATTGGATTATACACAGTAATTAAGAGTAGTCTGGTAAGTATATTAGAGGAATTAAAAATTACTATATAGAAACTGGTATGAGTTTACATACTTCAGTACTCAGTTTTACCTGGAGAAGAAAAAACCATGTTAAGGTAAATACTGAGGTGGTGATCAGCATGGCATTGTTTATTACCTGGGCATACCTGCCAGGTAAAAATTTTTCTTATATCACCTGGGAATGCCTGCTAGGTGTATATTTACTGTTGTTCAGTTTGAGAACTTATATACTATCTTAGTCACTATTCAGATAAAATAATGTTCAGCAAAGTTGTACTACATTATGCAAAATACATAAGATATTGTTATTTGTAAAATTTGTATAAAAAATTTATAGAAAAGAAAAAAAATCCAAAACAACTGCTTAAATGTAACCCATCATATCTTTAATCATGTTAACTTAATTATGTTATATCAAAATCAGTATAAAAAATATGTCTAAATAAAAATTATTATAATTTCGCTCAGAAAAAAGCTCCTTTCTCTTTACAGCCTCAGCATTTTGGCAAGACCCTAACATTTTAAAAAAAAAACCCTTAAGAAAACCTAATAGCTTCCTAAATCAAAACCTATTATAGGTCAGCTAGTCCATCAACAAAAACCTATGATAAATTACAATGTATAATTTTAGTACTTGTGCTTCATCTGCTCTACTAACAAAAAAAATGAAAAATCTTCTTTTCCTTTTACAGCCTCAGTAATGCCTTTACTAAAGAGAAAGAGTTATCGTCTGAAAAGACTTAAGACAGGAACAGAAAAAAGAATGTACAGGTAATTTATTTAAAAAACAAAACAGAACTTACATATTTTCAGTAGCAGACAAACTTAATTCATTGTACCACCTACAACACTCCATTTAATGATATAATCATCTAGGGGAAATAACTCCCATTACATATAAATAGGTGTATCATTACTTTTAATTAAATCCAGCAAAACTTTATCTGTTACTAAATGATGTACCTTTGACAACAACTGAAACAACACAAATGACTGGTTTCACTTTTCCAAGCAAATATCAGTGTCACATGTCTAATAATCTATGGGAGATAATTACTATCAAATATAAAAGAGCTATTTCCCAATAGTACATTTACTCCTCAGAGCTCACAGAACTTTAACTCCTTAAGAAGAAAATGTTATACGTCAGTCTTCAGTTCACAAAATGGCCAATCCCACTTTTCTCAGAAAATTTGTTTTGAATGAAATAGAAAATTGTCCATTAATTATGCTTACTCAGTATTCCATGGCAGTATAGTCTAAATAATTGTTAACATCTGCCTGTATTTGCCCAAAACACCAGAACAATTCAGTACAAGACTGCAGCATACATTGTTAAAAAATATCAGTCCTATCAAATATGATACAAAAAAAGAAAAAAGTTTCAATTTGGTTACCAAATTAAACAATTTCAATGTTCCATCTATTCCTATATACAATGTACATTTATTTATTGAGAAGATGCATACCTCAAATGTCAAAGATTATTTTATATTCAAAATTTAGTGCAAATGTGATCGTTTACCTATTTCGCAACAAACTAGATAATTTTGAGTTTCAACACAGATCTCCAAATTATAAGAATAATTTTGATATAGCAAGAAATAGAAATAAATACACCGCATAAAAAAATCAATAAAACTTAAGTTTACTGATCATCACTTTTAATTTTTCTATCCAGACCTAGACTAATTTATGAACATGGAAATTACTGCTAAATTGCAAAATTGTCAACACATTGAACATGTTGAATAATATGTATATATAAAGGGCCAAACACAGTAAGTACAAACACTTGATTTTTACCAGAAAACCTAACATATTCCAATATCTCTGAATTTGTTTTTGCAGGAAACAGCTGAAAGAGACCAAGAAACCCTTGCAATATTACAGTCAAAGTATCCCACAACCCAGCCAAATTTTTTAAAAACTTACAAAATACCAAAGGAACCAACAAAGCAGACTGCAACAACTCTACAAGTTGGATCAACCTCAAATTCACTGCCTTTAATTAGCCATTCAGAAAATGTAGAGGAAAAAATGCAGCAAACTTCTCGTTCAATCTATAAAAAAAAATGGATCAAAGAGAGACGTACAAACAAAGAATTTCGGGAACAGGAAAAAATTAAAGATGCATTCCACAAAAGTTTGAAAAGAAAACATCCTGATCTGTATCAACAAGACAAACCTACAAACCTGAAATCAAAAAGACAAAAACAACAGAACCAACATGTTAAAGACAAAAAAAAAGAACATAAAAGAAGAAAACGTAAAAATCCAGATATTAACCTGAAGGAAGGAGAATCCAGAAAGAAGAAACGTGAAGATCTAGATCTAAAGGAAGAAGAAAAAGAAGACAAAAAAAAAGCAAGACAGGATCAAAACGTAAAGGAGAGAGAAAAAGAAGGTAAAAGGAAAGCTAGTCAAGATCTAAACATAAAGGAGAAAGAAAAAGAACGTAAGAGGAAAGCGAGACAGGATCCAAATGTAAAGGAAAAAGAAAAAGAAGATAAGAGGAAAGCTAGACTAGATCCAAATGTAAAACAGAAAGAAACACAAATCAGGCATATAAAACGACTACAGCCAGATGTAAAGGAAAAAGAAAAAGAAGATAAGAGGAAAGCAAGACAGGATCCAAATGTAAAGGAGAAAGAAAAAGAAGATAAGAGGAAAGCAAGACAGGATCCAAAATATAAAGAAAAAGAAAGAGAAACAAGGAAGAAAAAACGACAATCAGACAAACCTACAGAGATCCAAACACTTATAAAGTTATTCCATGAAAAAGTTAAGGATGGACCTGTGTATATTTGCACATGTTGCTTGCAGCTTATGTATAAACATGCTGTTATACTAACAAAAACTGCTTTTATCAGGAAACCAGATCATCAAAAACTACAACAAATGATAGACAAATGTCTCACAGGTACAAAAAGTACTGCTGGCAAAGAGTGGATCTGCAAAACCTGTTCTGGCTACATTAAAAAACAAAAGATGCCACCTTCAGCTGTTGCTAATGGAATGAAGTTCCTAGATCAGGGGCCTCTAAAAGACTTAAATCCCTTGGAATTAACCCTTCTGTCACCAATGCTTCCTTTCATGAAAATACATCAGGCACCAAGAGGCCGACAGTATCGTATCCATGGAAATATGGTTGTAGTTCCTGCTAATACAAAGAATACAGTGGAATCTCTTCCTAGACTACAACATGAAACTGCTACAATAAAAGCAAAACTAAAACGTCGACTTCGACACCAACACCATGTGTACATTTCAAACATCAGACCAGAACGTGTACGTACAGCTGCCAAATATCTGTCAGACACAGGATACCTGTACAAATCACTCAACATTACATATGATTTAAACTGGACCGGAACCAATATATCACAAAGTGACGATGAACCTCATGACAGTGACTCTGAATTAGAAGAAGAGCAACAAAGCACCACTACCACATCAAATAGAACCAACAACTCATCCACATTAGCCTCTCCAGAACACAAAAGCAATACTTCTTTTGACAGTGATGAAGACTGGGTTGAAGACCACACTGACCAGAATGTACCAGGAATTACAGATACAATGCTGACATCTCCAGATTTCATAGAACCAGGAGAAAGAGATATGATATATAGTTATGCTCCAGCAGAGAACAGAACCCCAGTGAGTATATTTACAGAAAAAACCTCAGAAGAACAATCATATCCTGGTATATTCTGTGGGCAGTCACGCATTCCAAATGAAAAAAGAACTGTACCAGTCACATATGGCGAAATTGTCAAGTCAGAACTAAGAAACAGTGATAGACGATGTGCCACAAATGTTGAGAACATATTTTTTAAAACAAAGAAGATACAGATGAAATTTTTAATTGACCAAACAAATATTGCAATTCGAAAAATCAAAACTGTTGGTCACAAGTTTACAGCAAAAGATGTTAGAAACGAGAATGCTCAAACCCTTATACATCATGATCAAGGATATAAAGTCTTGAGAACACTGCGAGGTTCACCACCATACTTTCAGGCCTTGTCAAAAGATCTGTTTGCCATGATTCGTCAACTAGGACCAGCAACTTTCTTCATGACTCTGTCAGCTGCTGAAACCCAGTGGATTCATCTTTTACGTATCCTTGGGAAGCTTATAGATCAAAAAGACTATACAGATCACCAACTTGAAAATTTGACTTGGCAGGAGAAAACCAGACTTATCCAGTCAGATCCAGTCACATGCACCAGACACTTTGACTATTCTATTCAGTGTTTCATGAATCACTTCATTCTGTCAAATTTGAATCCAGTTGGCCAGGTTACAGATTGGTTCTATCGTATAGAATTCCAGCAACGAGGATCACCTCATGTACATATGATGCTATGGTGTGAAGATGCTCCCAAAATGGAAGATAGCAGCTTTGATAAAATCATTAAATACATAGATGAATTTGTTACCTGTTCCAATCCTACAAATGATGAAGAACTATCACACTTGGTGAAACTGCAGTCTCACAAACACAGCCGCACATGTAAGAAAAGAGGAAAGAAACAATGTAGATTTGGGTTCCCAAAACCACCAATGAAAAAAACACAGATCCTTGAACCATTGGAAACTGAAAATCAGAACTTAAAAATGCAGTATCAAACTCTATGGAAAAAAATTCATCAAGAATTAACTAATATGAAAGATGGTGAAAACATTCTATACGATGAGTTCTTGACAAGACTCAGCATTAAAGAAGATGATTACATCATGGCCATACGTTCCTCAATTTCCACAACAACAGTATTTTTAAAGCGCACACCCCTTGAAATACGAATTAACAGTTACAATGCTGCCTGCTTGAAAGCATGGAGAGCTAATATGGACCTCCAATTCATCATTGATGTCTATGCTTGTGCAATATACATAGCATCATATATAACAAAGACACAGAGAGGAATGAGTGAACTATTAAGGACTGCATGTAAAGAAGCTAATAAAGGGAACAAAACCATAAAGGAACAAGTCCGTATAATAGGAAATAAATTCTTGAATGCAGTTGAGATTAGTGCGCAAGAAGCCTGTTACCTGACATTACAGCTTCCATTAAAGCGCTCGTCACGCCAAACAGTTTTTATAAACACAAGTCCACCTGAAGAAAGAGTACTCCTGTTAAAACCTCAGTCTCAGTTAAATGCCATGGAAGATGAAGATGAAGATATTGAATGTAAAAATCTTCTCTCAAGATACACAGAAAGACCAAAAACCATGGAGAAATTAACCCTAGCAGAATTTGCTTCATCATATGAAAAAACAAAAGCATTATTTACCCCAAGAAATAGGTCACTATGTAAAACGACAACAGACAATTTACTACCTGATCCTCAATACAAAGATGATGAACAAATTCAAGATGATGAAATTACTGAAACTACAAATGACCAAGAACAATCTTCTGTAAGCAACCAGTGTCAAATATTTGATTACAGAAAACGTAGAAAGTCAAAAATTATCCGTACTGTTCACTTTAATCCAGACATCGATCCTGAAAAATACCACAGAGAACTTCTCATGTTGTACACACCATGGAGAGATGAAATAAAAGACTTGATTGCAGATTGTCCCTCCTTTACATCAAGATACAAAAAATTACAAAACCAGATAGAGCAAAAGAGAAAACAGTTTGAACCATTTTCTACTGCCGTACAATTAGCAGAAAGATTTATTTCTGAGGTGTCTGACACAGAAGAATCCTGGGATACCATAGAACCAAATCCACAACACACACAAGACCAAGAACACTACGATATTGGACCAGATCTCGGTTTAAAAGTATATACTGTAGAAGATGACTTAAATTCCTACCATGAACTACCCGACGAACAATTCCGACATCACATGAGATCATTAAACAAACAACAAATAGAATTTGTATACAATATCATAAAACAAATTAAAACTCAACAAAATCCTGTATATCATTTCCTCAGTGGTGGAGCTGGAGTTGGCAAAAGTTTTGTAACAAAAGCATTATATCAGATGATTTTGAAGTATTACAACAGAAAAGCTGGAGATGACTTCACAACCCCAAAAGTTATACTAATGGCGCCAACTGGAAAAGCAGCATATCATATACATGGTAATACCATTCATTCAGCACTAAGAATTCCAGCCAACCAAAAGCTGCAACATAAATCATTAGATTCTAGCTCACTTAACAGTATACAAAATCTACTAGGAAATGTCAAAGTCATCTTCATTGATGAAATTTCAATGGTAGGCTACAAATTACTCAATTGTATACATCAGCGCCTAATAGAAATCAAACAGTCTAATCAAGACTTTGGTGGAGTTTCCATAATAGCTGTTGGAGACCTGTTCCAGCTAAAACCTGTCATGGACTCTTACATATTTCAAACACCAAATTCAGAGTACATGCCTTTAGCCACTAATTTATGGGAGAAGCATTTTAAAATGACAGAACTACACATTATAATGAGGCAGCGTGATAATAAACAGTTTGCAGAACTTCTAAACAGACTTCGGGAAGGTAATCACACTGATGAAGATATTCAGCACCTCAAAACATGTATCATTGATCCATTTGATGAATATTATCCTTACCAAACACCGCATGTGTTCATCACAAATGAAAAGGTGAATTCACACAATACAGACGTCTTCCTTCAAACAAAGACACCAAAATTCACTGTAAAGGCAAAAGACAGAGTAATAGGATCTTCCAACCCAGAAACCTGTCAAAAAATTCTCAAATCATTCAAAGAAAAACCAAAAGATGTTCAGCTTGCAAGCACTATTCAGCTAGCAGAAGGTCTTACATATGAAATAACACTCAATTTAGACACCAATGATGGACTCATTAATGGAGCCACATGTAAACTACAAAAAATTGATTTAACAGATTCTGAAGAAATTACATATGCATCTGGAATCTTGTGGATGGAATTTTTTGATCAAAACACAGGTCAGATGTTAAGAAGAAAAAATAAAACCTTGTATAAAATAAATATTAACAGACAGTGGACACCTATAGAGCCAGCATCAAGACAGTATTCAGCAGGCTATAAAGGAGAAGCCCAAGTTCAAAGACTACAGTTTCCAGTAAGACCCTCAGCCGCCAAAACAGTTCATAGATCTCAGGGTGACACACTAGACAATATGGTTGTAGACCTCACATCAACCAGGAAGATAGATCATATTCACTATGTTGCACTCAGCAGACTTACATCAATGAAAGGACTGAAAATAAAAAACTTACAAGAAGATAAGATCAGTGTAAATTCAACAGTAAAACAGGAAATGCAACGTCTTAGAAGCTCAAAACCAGAACCCGCACTCACATTCCTGTACTCCATTGAAAACCGATTTAAAATTGTATTCCTAAATGCCAATTCATTAAATCGCCACATTGACGATGTAAGAACAGATTTCAGCTTGACATCTGCTGACATTGCCTGCTTCTGTGAAACTAGATTTCAGAACTCTGATACTTACGACAAAACCTCCATAAAAGAATTTTATACCTATCGACAAGATTCTACAGCCCCACAAGGAAACTACAGGCCAACCTATGGTTTAGCACTGTACTCAAACCAACCATTCCCAACAGGATATCCAAAAAATTTTAACTCTAAAACAATAGAAATGACAATGCTAAGGGTGCAACAATCAAATCAAGAATTAATGTTGATTGTTGTGTATAAACCACCAAAAGTTCATGTCAATCTTTTAATAAACCACTTGAAAAAAGTGCAGAAACAAATTCCTCCAGAACTGCCAGTCATCTTCATTGGAGACTTCAACATTGATTGGACAACTGAAAACCCTGGAAAGTCCAAACTTTCAGATTTCTTCCAACCACTTTCATACAGACAACTTATTCAATCTCCAACAACAGATGACAACACCACAATAGACTTAATATTTACAAATCTACCTGAATCTGACATTCAAAGTGGCACCCTAGAAGTCTACTATTCACCTCATAAACCTATTTGGATAGCTATTTGATTTTTTTATACACTAACTATATCAGATGTCATATTTACAAAATGTAATTTACAATAAAAGATGCAATGCTGAAAAAACATGCAACAACCTGCATGCATCTAAATTTAATTTATGCCTTGTTTATTACCATAATCTGTACTAAAACTTGGTTTACCTCAGCTTTTTCCTACGAACATAGAATTCCTCTTGTTCATCCAATTTGCGTTCTTGTTTTCCATTAAATTCCTCATGAGAACAGCTTTCAGAACTTTCCCTTCACATTATTCTCATCTCTTACAACTTTTTGGACAATTCAAGTTATATATATAGTAAAATATGCCAAATACCACCTTTTGCAAACATATATTGACTTGCACATTATTGCAATTACTCAGTTCAATTCCTCTTATGTCTTCTGATTATTCCTATCAGTTACAACTTTTGAGATAAATGTGTAAATAGTGGAATAGGCCAAATTCCAATTCTTACGGATGTATATAGACAAGCACATTATTGCGATTAATGAGTTGAGGAATTTTCTTTTGTTGACTTGGTGTGGTCGTATTTGCTGCACTTTCCAAAGCTCTTTATTATAATGTTAGTTGGCATAACAGACTGTAGTAGACATTTCACCTCAGCTGAACACATTCCAACTTTCATTTAACCAGCCATTTGCTCTGGTGTGTAGCGAGTGGAGAAACAGCAAGTATCAATGAATGAATCGTTTTGGATTATCAGATTATTGTAAATTTCAGTGATTTTTTAACTGTATCATGAGTACCAGGCCTGATGATGGAGGAAAGCCTGAACAGTTATCCCACTGAACTGTTGTGATGTTGAATGCCCTGATCCTGGATAGGTATCTGGAAACCTAAACACATGAAGCAGAGTAAGCATGACTTGAATCCATGAAAGCATGCAGTGTTAGGCTAGTGCTTATAAGTCAGTGATCTTCATCACTCAGCCACCCAGGCCACTTAAAATGAACAACAGTCACTTCATTTCATTTTTTAACTCACCTGACCGGAATTATTAAGAGAGAGGTATGCCTGACCTAAAGGGTCAGATGAGCTTTTGCCATCACTTTGTGTCTGTTGTCATGTATTGTATGTTAACTTTTCACCTTTCAATGTTTTCTGAAACCACTGGGCCAAATTGAACCAAACTTGGCAGAAAGGTCCTCTTCCAATTTGTAATTTTTGTGATCATTGAAAATCCAAGGTGGCCACTACTGCAGGACATCACTTAACATAATTCCCTACAGGAGAAACATTCAAAGGTATTCTCAGAAACAAGAGAGATAATTAAACGAGAACTATATTTGAATATTTCTTGGACAGTCCTCTACCAAAATTACGATTATTATCAGAAATAAGAAACCACAGTATGTAGTTTAGCATAGATCTTCTCAGAAACAAGAAGGACAATTACACTGAAACTTTACTTGAATGTTTGTCAGATGGTTCTCTACCAAAAATGCATTTTTTGTGCTTGTCATAAATCCAAGATTGCCACCATGGTGGGTTATAGGACTATACTAAGGGAAAAACATTCAAAAATAATCTTCTCAGAAACAAGCTGGACAGTCATGACAGTTACATTGAAAATTTACATTAAAGCTTCTGGAATTGTCCTCTACCAAAATTCTCATTTTTGTGCCAATCAGATATGCAAGATGGCTGCCACTGTAGGACATAATTTAACATAGGACCTTATGGTTAAAAACACTCTAATTTTTTTT
>JAOXYJ010054329.1:0-11989 GCA_028566555.1 Lithophaga nigra
TGTGAAGTACTCTTGTGATATCTTGATGTATCTCTATGTTTGTGTGAAGTACTCTGTGATATCTTGATATTTCCATTTTGGCCTTTAATTGTGTCTACCATGTTTGTAGTCATCCATATAATGGAAAATTTTACCATGTCTTTAAAAATGGTAAAACAAAATGGTCAAATTTAATGCTATTTAACTAGAGGTTCACCTGAGCCTGTATTGCTCACCTGTTTATAACCTGACTAATTGTAAGAACTTGGAATTCTGATCTGCATGAACAGTTTCAATGCAATTGTTTTAGTTGTTTCCAAAAAGACCCTTTTAGTCCAATATGTTCAATTAAACTCCATTCCATGGTGGAGGCCATCTTTTAATTCTAACTGGTATAAAAAACTCAAATTGGTAATGGATCACTCGATGATCATTCGATCTGCAATTAAACTGTCTCACTTGGACCATCCAAGGCAAACATTCTGCAGATAAAACATTTTCCTTGATTCAGTGGTTTCAAAGATTTTTGAAGGTATTTTACACAGGGTCCAGTGTTAAACTATAATACACGTACTTGGTGGTGGCCATCTTGGATTTCTAATCTTTTAAAAAAAGAAAAAACACATAAACTTTGTAGACAACTATTCAAGGAATGTCATTTCTGCCATGAAGTATTTTCATTGCCATCTGTGGTTTCTAGGAAGAAAACCTTTGAAGGTATTTCCTATAGGGTCCAATATTAAACTATGTTGCTCAGTGGTTGCAATCTATTATTGGAAATAAAAATATAATCTTTGTAGAGGAACATTCAAGGGACATTTCTGCAATGAAGCATTTTCACTGAAATCTGTGGTTTCTGAGAAGAAGACCTTTGAAGTATTTCCCTTTGGCTCGAGGGTACAACAAACACAATTTTGGGGAAGGACCTTCCAATGAACATTTATGTATATGTTAAGTTTCAACTGTCATAGTCATTTCCAAGATCTTCAAAGGTATTTCCCATAGGGTCCCGCGGAGGCAGCCATCTTGGATCTCAGGCTGGTACCATGACTACATTTTGATAAACGACCTTTCGATGAACATTTTTGCATATGTGTAGCTTCAACTGTCATAGTTGTTTCCAACATGAAGATCTTCAAGTGTATTTCCCATAGGGTCCAATGTTAAAATTTGTCCCAGGGTTGTGGCCATCTTGGATTTCGGATTGGCACCATGAACACAATTTTTGGTAAAGGACCTTTTAATAAACATTTATGTATAGGTCTAGCTTCAACTGTTATAGTTATTTCCAAGAAGATCTTGAAGTGTATTTCCCATAGGATCCAATGTTATACTTTGTCCCACGGTGGCGACCATCTTGGACTTCAGATTGGCACAACAAACACAGTTTTGGTAAAGGACCTTCCAATGAAGATTTATGGATATGTTCAGCTTCAACTGTCATACTTGTTTCCAAGAAGAAAATCTTCAAGTGTATTTCCCATAAGGTCCAATGTTAAACTTTATTCCACAGTGGCAGCCATCTTGGATTTCGGATTGGCACCACAAACACACTTTTGGTAGAGGACCTTACCCAAGGATCATTCACACCATAAAAGAACTGCATTGGCTGTGTAGTTTCTGACAAGAAGATCTTTGAAATTTCAGCCAATCAAAACACATGATTGGCCCTGGCGGCCATGTTGAAGTTGAATATCCAATCCGAACAAAGAACAAAATTTTATAGAGGACCTTCCATTGCACATTCCTGCCAAGTTTGGTTCAATTTGGCTCAGTGGTTTCTGAGGAGAAGATTGAAATGTGAAAAGCTAATGCCGGATGGACAATGACCACGACGGACGACGGACACCAAGTGATGGCAATAGCTCACATGGTACTTTGGACCAGGTGAGCTAAAAAGGCTGACACAAGGACACTTCAGTCAAATTTGGTTAAGTGGTTTTGAGATTATTTAAGATGTAAAAAATACACGTAAGTGGGAAAGATAATGGCAACAGCTCACATAGTTTTCAGCAAGATGAGGTAATAAATTAACATCAACAAAACTTTTCAGCTCAAAAACATACTGAAAAATAATTCCAACAAACTCAGTTAATATTTTATTTTTGGTTTCTTATAACAGATAGTTTTATAATAGTATATGCACTGGATTTTTTTTTTTTTTTTTTTTTTTGTGCTTTATATGTGCTGTATATAATATCAAGTAGAATTTTCAGAAATGTTGTTTCACTGAAAGGGAGGAAAATTCCTTCTACAAATTCCGATAGACATTACAATATACCCAGAAGTTTCTGAAAGTACAAGTGTAACCAAAGACTATGTATCGGTCTGTGTTCAAATGCAACTAGAATTACTGCGAATAGGGCTCACTAAGTATACCCCTGCTTCCCCATCTACCTAACCCCTTTGGTCAGGGAGGGGTACTGAAACTAAACTAGAGGCTCACCTGAGCCTGTATCGCTCACCTGGCTAACAGGCCCATTTTTGAATGTCCATGTATATTTATTTTATGTTCAAAGAAAACCTACACTGTGAACAGTAGTCTGCTTATTTATATTTAATGTGCAGAACATTCAAAATCAAACAGCTCATGAAGGACCTTCCATACATCATTCATTCAAAGTTTGGTTAGAATTGGCTAAGCAGTTTCAGAAAAGAAGATTTAATAAAATTTCCCATAGAGTTCAATGTAAAACTATGTGCTACTATTGCCACAATGTTAGCTAGGCAATCAATACGAAATGAGGAATCTTTGAAGAGAAAATCCACCAATCAGAAACAAGAATGCCTCTGGTGGTCACGGTAGTTGACCATTCAGCAAAAATGAGGAATCTTTGTAGAGAACTTAAAGTTATCATTCCTATAGTTTCAAAACATTTCATGTTAGTTGAGTGTTAGATGACCAATCAGAACAAAATAAAGAAATTTTGTAGAGGACTTTCCATACCTCATTCCTGCAAAGTTTGACTGAAATTGGCTGAGCAGTTTCAGAGAAGAAGGTGAAAATGCAATTTCCCAAAGAGTTCAATGTAAAATTATATGCCGCTGTTGCTGCCATGTTAGCCACCTGATCATTATAAAATTGAGGTAGTCTTTGTGGAGGACCTTCCAGTTATCATTCCTATATAGTTTCAAAACATTTGGCCTCATAGTTTCAGAAGAGAAGATTTTTGAAAATCGCCCAATCAGAAACAAGAATTGCCACTGGCTGCCATTTTAGTTGACCAATCAGCAAGAAATGAAAACATTTTATAAAAGACCTTCTATACATCATTCATGCAAAGTTTGACTTGATTTGGCCTAGGCATTTGAGAAAACAAGGTTAAAATTTTCCCACAGAGTTTAATTAAAACTATGTGCCACTGCTGCCACCATGTTAGCCACCTGATCATTACAAAATGAGGTTTCTTTGTAGAGGACTTTCCAGTCATCATTCCTGTATAATTTCAAAACATTCGGCCTTGTAGTATCAGAGTAGAAGATTTTGAAAATCAGCCATTCAGAAACAACAATTGCCTCTGGCTGCCATGTTAGTTGACCGATTAGCACAAAATGATCAAGCTTTGCAAAGGACCTTTCATAAATCATTCATGGAAAGTTTGACTGGAATTGGCCGAGCAGTTTCAGAGAAGAAGGTTAAATGCAATTTCCCATAGAGTTCAATGTAAAACTATGTGCCACCTTTGCCACTACGTTAGCACCCAATCATTATGAAATGAGGTATCTTTGAAGAGAACCTTCCAGTCATCATTCCTGAAAAGTTTCAAAACATTTGGCCTCCTAGTTTCAGAGGAGAAGATTTTTTAATCTGGCGGCCATGTTGGTTGACCAATAACCACGAAATGACGATACTTTGTAAAGGACCTTGAATACATCATTCGTGCAAACGTAAAATGTTAACGACGACGGACGCCAAGTGATGGCAAAAGATCACATGGCTTTCAGACAGGTGAGCTGATAATATATATTAACACCACAATATACATAATGTAACATAGATCAGATCAACTGTGACCGATGAGGACCCTATTTTCGAGGTGCCAATGACTACTTTATAAAGTACATCATGCAAAGTACCACCAATATCCATTAAAAGGTTTAAAAGTTATGTGCTGTACGGGATTTTTGTGACAGACGTGCGGACAAGTTGATATTGTAGAGCTCCTGTCGCTAGTTGGTGGGACTCAAGGATAGTGGTCGCAATCTTGTATTTTGCCCCCATGCAATACGTCATAGACAAAATTTTACTGGACGTCAAAATTGTCATAACGAACGTCCTGTAAAACTTTGACGTCACAGTAAATTTCGTCTATGACGTTTCTCCTGGGAGCAAATACAACTAACCTTGAAAAGGTTTATTATGCACTTTTGAATGACTGATGCGACAATTTATCGTTTATAATCTGATACCCGATATCTAAAGTGGAAACCGCGACACTTGCCACAAGTAAAACGTGTATTTCTCGAGTGGTTTCAGTTCTAAACAAATATCTTAAATTTAGAAGTAAATTTTTTGTCCATTATGCGGACTTTAATCCGTGACTTGCAAATTAAAAATGTATATAAATTTTTCCGGTTATACCATTTAAATTATTGTTTTGGATTCGACTGAACAGCACATTTTCTGCATTCAATTTCAACAATACTTCGATGGTGAGAGTTCCATGTAACTTTATCTCTATGCTTGTTCCATCATAGAGATATCCAGTTGGGGTGTGCCATATGGAACGCTTTCCGTGAAAGGTTGTTCAAAATTCACATTACGGCGATATTTTTCATTTCAAGCGAGCTCAAGATTTGAACTTGAAATTCAAAAAGGACAAAAATTAGATTTTCAACGGTACAACCTATATATACATGTATCTGGTACGGGCAAGAAGAAATTTTGCTTTTCTAACTTAGGTGAGAGTCCATACTGACTCAATTTTTAACCGGGGGGGGGGTATTTTGAGTACAACATACAACGCAAACAGCACTGCAGAACTGACAGCTGCGTCATTTTTAGACATTTTTCGAAGTCCACCTCGTTCCTCAGAAATGTTTGTGTGGGAAGAAGTGGACTCAGTAACCACTGACTTGGGAAGATGTATTTAAGAAGAAATGAATATAATGTAGATTTTCTATAATCTATATATTAATACGCTTGACTTTGAATTCCGATGTTTGTATCCAACGACTGAACTTACAAGGGAAAAATCCAGTCGATTTCACGATAAACCCCTGGGGCACTCAGTGAAAAAAAGGCCTATAACCTTGGAACATCTACTGTCCCTAATATACGGTTTTGCAAAGTTACTTTCAAGAGTAATATACCTACATGTACATGTATACATGCTGACCCAACAACTTTTCGTATATACATGTACTTGTAAATTTATGCCCTGCTAGGAAATTGTGTCAGCAGTGTTTATTTATATATCTATTTCAGATTATGAAACATTCAAATTGCATGAATTAATTTGCTAAACTTCCTTTGCAGGGCTTGGTCCATCAATTATTAAAAACTACTATACATGTACTTAACCGAATGTTCTTTCAGAATTGTGCAATTCTCACGCACCGTACATTAATTTGCTAGTCCAAATTTACAAATAAAATTTTATTTACGAAAATTAAAATCATTTTAATGTTATAGCCTATAAGTTACAAGTAATTTAGTTGTAGATGTTTTTGTTAGGGGATAATAACAATAAATTTGTAATTCATATTGTGAACTTTAATCTAGTTTCCAGATCTACGCTTCATCAATCAACAATGCGACATATTAAATATTATCATTTAACGTATTCAAGTCAATCAAATTTTAAATCTCACAGAAACATATGTACAATATTTATTGTAAACAAGCATCTGCAGCAGAAGGACTCTGGGAAAATAGAAAATTTATAAGATGTTTAGTAGAATTGTCACATAATGGGGCTGGGGTTTCACAATCTTATTTTATTTATTTATTTAACTTCTTGCATACAAAATTACAAACCTTTACCCGTCCGACGACACATATACATGTACTTAGATATTAAATGCATTGTCTGCATCTACCATTTCTAAACTCCCGTTCATTTTGATCAGATTATAGTAACAATTTCAAAAAACATTCTGATGTGAAATGTACATGCAAGGACACCCAATACACAAGTTACAGGAGAAAGTATAAACTTGTGTCATTTGTCACTTTTGTCTGTGAAGGCAATGGTATGAAGTGAACGAAATTGCAGGTCTACTCAAGTATATATACCAATAGCAGTAAATTACATACATGTATGATGAGCTCTAAATCCACGATATTCAATCAGATTGCCACGATATTGTAACAGTCCCTGAAGGGAAGATTTTCGTCCAACAGGTGCATGTACTGTACTAAATGTATATCTATAGGATAACTAAGCTTTTAATCTGATGTAACGGTCTACTGTAACTCTCTTACTTGTTATACATGAACCGATTGATTGTATAATATGTTTAATTATCTTCTTTGTCACAAACTGTTTTAATGACAATAGAGTTATTTATAATATACATGATATAAATGTGCAATTGGGTGTGAATTCTGGCTATTTCATTCAACGTACAGTATAGGTTCGATTCGTCAATATTGCCAAATTTTGACCTATAAATTTATTTAAAAAATAAAAATAAAAATATTTGGATATTACAATCACAATAAAACTGGAGTTTACGCGGATATACTAATCAATTTAGTATAATTTTCCATAAAACCACTTCCCTCCCCCATATAAGGGGTGATTAAAACATAATTTGAAATAATATTTACGAATTTAGTAATGTGAACCGTTTAACAAATTTGTCAGTCTGTGCAATTCATAGGCTTTAATACAAACGTGTGGACGACGCATGCACAAAAATATAATCTAGATGAGGTTGATTTTGCTAAGATTATTCCACACAAACACCATAGGCGGAGGCTCGGTCCACACCCCTTTTCAGCCAAAATATTGGGTTTTTTAAGTTCATTTTTCATATTTTTGACACCCGTCCCCCCTATCAGTCAAATTTTTCCGCTGGGCATCCCCTTGTTGAAAATCCTAGATCCGCCACTGAACACAATGGACTCGGTTGTATTGTCCATCCTACATGTGTAATACCCACTCTTTTACACCCCTAGTATTAACAAAAACATTAGACAATGTTAAAATGGCAGTTTGATTCAACTTTTGACCACCCCACAGAATGAACTAACGTATTACCTTTAGGGGGATATATACATGTAAGCATCCCGTGTCGAGCTGTTGACAAGCCAGAAGAGCACAGTCCGCAGACGCATTTTCAGCTGTCCCTTAATTTTATGTTTGCGAACATACACGACTACGAGCTCAAGCATCTGAAAACATCCCAGTGGCAAAATCAGATTTTTGTTAGTTTTAAAAACGATGACGATTTTCAACTTGATAAATGAAATACATTAGGTTAAAGTTTCAATAAGACATTTATTTACTAAACCTTCCAGTTTGCCACGATGCACGGAATTTCAACTAAACTTAGAAGCTGCAAGTTCGTCATAGACATAGGCGGATTAAGAAGGGGGCCTTCAGCCAAAAATTGTGGTTTTTTAGTCCATTTTTCAGATTTTTGACCACTGGACCCCCTTACAGGCAAAATTTTTCAGCGGGGACCCCTTTTGAAAATCCTGGATCCGCCACTGATAGAATAATGTTTTGTAAGTAATGCTGTATCACCATCCATTGTTGGGATGATTACATACGACACGGTTCTTCTTTACTTGTGTATAATTGCTACATATATTTAGCTTCCTTTGCTTTTTAACTCGCTGCTACAAGTTCAGAAATTGCTTTTTTGTCAAGGAATGATGGGATTCGCTATTGGTTATAATTTACTTAATTGTTAACTCAACACGACCAATTACTGGTCATGATGAGAGGTAGGATTGAGTTAACAGTGGCACCTATCCCCAATACAATGTACCTACCTTGAAGTTACGAGTGGACGAATGTAGACAAAACTGGTTTTAATTTTTTTTTTAATTTTGCCAGAATCTTATATGTGCTTTACACGTACAAGGATCTGGTATACTTCGTATCTTTATTTATTTTCTGTTCAGCAATGTACAATAACGGAAGTATGGCTACCGTCAATTCGGAAAATTAATACAAGTACATGTATTAACATGATGTCTTTTTGCCTGATGTCTGCATTTCATCTCATGACTGTATTTTTTTTTTCACAGGTTGCAGAAACTATGACACTGGATTTTTTCTTCGATTTTGAAGTTCAGGTTATTTTAATGAAGAGAACATTTCTTTTTTTCAATTACTCAATTCCAAGTCACAGAAACTTGTGAATTTAACCGGCCTGTGCAAAATAATTTCATGCCTATGTCACAGTCTGTTTTCGTGCTTCAACATTTTTTTTGGCAGTACGAGGCACAGCCCTTACAATTTCATTCACCTATTACATTAAGGTGCTCTAATTAGGTCAAGAAAGAGGTCAATAGGTAATCCGATATTATGAAGTAATTAACGCTATCTGAAATAGATCCGGAAATAAATACATGTCGAATTACTATTGGCGAGATTAAATATGACAACTCTTTTAAGCCTCGGGTGACAAAATATTAGAGAAAGTTTAGTTACATTGTAATACTTGACTTTTTGACTTGTTTACGATTGGTCAGTCACACCATGGTGGCACGTGACACCGGACAATCCCATTCAATCAAAATGTCAACATTGGGGTCACTGGAATACTATGCAATTTGTAACAATAAAATACTCACAGTCAAACCTAAATTTCGATGTTCTCCTGAACTGCTCTCCTTTTTGGACTTGGTAGCTTTCTTCGCTTTACTCTGTAACCATCTTTCACGTAATAACAGAGTTTCTTGTCTTTCTCTTTCATACAAGTTATTTATAGTATTGTCATACCTCGCCGTATTTTTGTTTTGGTGTCTCCGGTACAATTCAATACGTCTCCTCAATCGATCGAAAACATCCCGCCGTTTGGGGGAGGAAAAATCCCCCATAATATTATATGCATGTATGTAATTGTCCCTACGAGACAACTATGTCCCGTATTAAAATCACATCCGACCTTTAACTGGTAATGTTACTGTAATAATCGGTTAGAACCATTGATCGCTTTGTTTACGTCCCACATTTATGTTATGATCAACACACCAATACACATAACGTCTGTCTATACTACTGATGTACACACAGGATATACAACATTTTTATTAATTCCCCACGACACAGTAGCAATGTACCGTACAATACTTTAGAATTGATATTTCACGGCACGCTTTCCTATTCTGGACTGATCCATTTATTGATTAAAGGGGTACAAGGTAGTGTGGGAATCATTGAATTGTGACATTATCAGCTGGGTCAAACAATATCTATGATATCGTCTATCTAGGAAGTGAATACACACTTAAAAATGTTTTAATTTTCATTAAACATGTAGGAGGAATCCATGTATACGTAAGCCATCTCATATTGTTAAATAGTGTCAATTTCGGGAAATGAAATGTTGGTTTCTGATTTTGATTGCCGTAATTGCGGATATTCATTTATTTATTCAATCCTTTCTCACAATTTCTTCTAGTTTTACGCAATACAAAGGCAAAAAATGTCGGAATATTTTCTCTTCAGTTGGAGGCCTAACTTTTTTCCTTAAAACAGAAAACATTGTCATAAAATCGTAGCCTCCTCCCTCCTAATAGGTCAGGAAACGGTGTGCCTGGAGATCTGCGAGCGCTCGCCAGAGGACGCCCCTAAAACCCCGTTTCTATTTAAACGCAACAAAAAAGTCAGACCCAACAATACACACGGAAATATTTCAGTTTTCCACATACCCCCCGCGACTAAATATGCCAATATATTACCACGTAAGTGATAACACATCAAGAAATTTATGATTATACTGGAAATAAATCACGAATACTAGAAGGCTGTATTCCTATCTTTGTAATCATGGCTTGATAAAGTTTGATTCTCAAAGGCTTATTATATATCTAATACAAAGTAAGTAAAATTTGATTAAAGAACAAAACTTACAGTTCATGCACCAGGGTAGTTTATATATAAAGTTTATAGAACATAATACAGGTATATTTCTTGTTGTGTGCAAGTTCCGCTGAAACAATGATTTCCATTCATACCAAAAGGTTGTAGTTTTGACCATCCGCATTTCCGAAACAACCACCTTTCATTTTGGAAAGGTGGTTGTTTTTGCAAAGGTCTTATTAGGTACTGTAATAAACCAGCTTAAAAATTAATGCCAAAGTTAGAGCATTACTACCTTATATGGACTTAAAGTGTGAAACACTGTGAATTCAGTTTTTTTTTCAGCGCGCCTGGCAGAAAGCAATTTTTAAATTTTTATACGACCGCAAACATTTGAGGTGTGTTGTTTAATGGTATGAAGCTGTCGTTGGCGTCATCGTCCGTCTGTAGACACATACATTGTAGCATCCGAACGATAACTTTTGTTCTAGTTAACAGATCTTTTGAAATTTGAACACGATGATCCTAAGCATACAATGCAGGATGGGATTGATAATGGAGATTCTGGCCCCTGCAGTTTCAGAATTAGGGGCCAAAAGGGGTAAAAATAGCATTTTGCATTTCTTTTATATGAAATGTTCAATTTTCATCTGATTTAGATGGATTTTTTTTCATTCAATTCCTTATAAAAATACCTTTCTGGTTTACCTTTGTGGGATTAAGTTTATAACAAAATGAGGGGTTCCAACACCTGGAACCCCACTCAGGATCTGCCAGTGCTAATTGCAAATGATCATTTACACTCCAGAACATGTCTTTTCCAGTACTGCTAATTCTACAATGTTTACTGTATATTTCTATTATGCAATGTTGAACAAATTTATTGTAAAGTATGAGTGTTGGCTACCAGTCTTACTGTTTCTGTACCAGTCTAAAAATTTGCAAGTCCTCTAAGTCTTCAAATTGTCACCTTTTGTGGAAATGATACACCTTAACCTTGGTCCTGCAGTTGGATTCCATTTTTAAAAATAGTGGCAAAATTTTGCTAAAGCTTTATAGTCTGAAACATAACAAAATTTTGTTGTAATTTATCTTGAGAATCAGCAAACTAGAACTTAGTACATAAGTTAAACTTGTTTCTTACATTATTAAAAGGATCAAAGTAAAGTTTCATAAAGCTAAGCTTTTATGCAACTTCTTTTCTACAAATAATCTGATCACCTATTTTAGTTCTTAATTTCAGAAAACTATATGGCTTCAGTTCTCATCCAATGTTACATTAAATAATATTTGTATTTTGACGTCACTTTAACACATTTTTATGAAAATAAAGAGAGCAATACCTAAGGCAATGAAATGCTCAAGGTCTTTATTAGCTATTAGGATTATGCTGGTATCTAAAAATAACGGACCTTGTAGTGAACGATTAAACAAATTCCTAATATAGCTAAATATCATATTATCCCTTTAAATATGAATGTTTATCTTAAAGATTTTATGGTCTGAAGAAATTGATTTTGACAAATCTGAAATTAATTGTATTAAAATTTTTGTCCAAGAAACCTTAATATCATATATATATATAACCAACTAGACAATTTTGCAATCCAACAGCAATCTTTAGATTTCAGGATTGGTTTAGATAATTCTCAACGTATTAAATCAACTTGATGTGTTATTTTGAATTCATTTAGCCATACCTAATCCAATTTAGCAATCTGTCTGAATTTGGTGTAAATTTTTTCCCCTTTACCTATTCCTCAACCAGTAAAACAATTTTGGAATTCAACAGCCAACTTTATATTACAAGATTGGTTTAGATATAGCAAGAAACAGTAAAACAATGTACTGCATAAATAAACTGAATGAAATCAAAGTTTATTAGGGCCCCGCCACTATGTGGCAGACACCCTATAGTAATCACTCTGTCCGTCCGTGCATCCGTCCGAAACACATTCGTGTCCGCTCCATAACTTTGTAACCAATTATTGTAGAGGGATGAGACTTTGCATGATTGCTAACCA
>JAOXYJ010054439.1:0-33164 GCA_028566555.1 Lithophaga nigra
AATAAATAAAAGTCATGGCCAGGAATAAGTCAAATCTGGTAGGTAAGATGAGACGACAAAATGCTAGAACTAGCAAATGTAAACAGATCTAAATCAAGAACTTGTTTACAGGTTGACGATTTATTCAATATACAATTACATGAAATTTGTACCTTTTTATTACTGTTTGATTTTATGCTTGTTCATTCATAGAAATTCTTGAATTCAATTGGTGGAGTATACTGAATGGCGACCACTATTCAAAGCTTTATTATTTGCTACTTTTCGTAACAAATAAAGTCATAAATAAATCCAATGCTTAACATGTACAGAATAGTGTTATTCGGGCTTTCCATACTTTTATGTAGTGATAACTAAACAACCGATAATGTTCAGACACCATACGTCGAATCTTTGTTTCACAAATGTATTCACCATTAGTATCATTAGCGCTTTCCATATGAAAAAATAGTTTTTCATGGTTTCCATACTTTAATGCTGGAGTTATCTTTCTTTATTTGCTTAGCAACTACGATAAATAAATCGTATAAAATAAACTCCGTTGAGTGTATGTGCGTTTTCTTAATATACATACTTAAGACAAAAATAGAAGAGAACTAGGAATAAAGCAAATTTAATTCCAAGAGAGAAACATACAAAAATTCCGAGAACTGAAAATTTACCCTGTAAGCACAGCGACAGTCGTATGACTGACACTCTGTATTCGTATATCAAATATAATCTGCGGGACAAACGATGAAAGAAACAGGACTTAAAAAAATAAAACAAAGCAAACAAAAAAAAACAATGTTATTTATGTGTCTGTTATTTTTTTTACATGGGATAGAGCGCTCTACTGTACCTCCTGAAAAAGAGATAAGTGAACAAATCCGAAGCTTAAATATATTGGACGAGATTATAGAAAAAGAAGGACTTTTACACAAAATGACTAAAACTGGATTGGGGGTCAACGTAAAATCAAATTAATGCAAAGTAATAAACTTTAAAATTTCGGTTTTATTTCACATGGGAGATAACTCTACCTAACAGACTGACGAATCTGTCTCAATCCTACGTTATCTCCTCAGTGAGCCAGGGGACAGAACTGTGCCATTTACTTTTACTTTTATTTGCTTTATTGTACTCGTAAAAGGATTATCGAATAAACACTAATTGCATAAACATTTGCACAGCGTGTGTGAAGATGCATACATTCAACATTCTCATGATTCTGTTTGCAGTTCTTATTCTGAACTGCAAAGCATTCGACATCAATCGGATATGCATCAAGAGGGCAAACTTAAACTATGAAGTGACAGATTACGAATGTCGTTTTGATGGAAAAGGGATATACGAATTCTCAGGTCCAAAATTAAATAAAATAACATTTGACAGGTTTACACGGCAAGCATTTCTTGTTTTGCAATCGGAAAAGCTGGTAAAGCGGGTGGTGTTTAAAAGTGGAACATTGGAGTTGTGTCAGCAAGTTATTACCTTGGATGGACATGTTCCTTCGTTGGAGATCATAGTTGAGGACAAGAAGTGTGTAAGTAAATAACTTGAATCTGCACCTAAACTTTTTCAAACCCATACGGAAAAGTTGTAGTTATTAGACAGGGTTGGTTTTCTGATGTAAAGCAAAGCTATATGCAAACTGAATTGCCTTGTAACAAATCAAAATTGATTCGCTCCCATTTGCAAGAATTGAAAATGTTTCCAACTGCTGACATTACTTAAAAACTATGTTATGACTATCACCAAGTACTGTGAAGTGTTGGTTTATTGCAATTACTGCAATGACTAATTATATACATTGTAAATTTCATTCATCTTGGTTGAAATTATAATCAGCAGTGGATACTCATCCTTATGAAACACCTGATTTCACTCCCATTTTGTTCTTGGTTTTAATTTCTTGTTTGTTTTTGCATTCTGTTCACCTTTGTTTCCCGGTCTCGCTTTTTCATGTTTATATGAAAACCCTCTGGTAATTAACTCAAACTCAAACATACAGTATATTTTTAAATGTGGTATATTTTGAATATAGCATGATGAAACATAAAATTATACTGAAACAATATAAGTCACCTTTTCTTCACACATAATAACAATATAAAAGTCACTTTTCATTCATATGTAATAATAATTAACGTTACTTTTCATTTCATTTGTATAACTTTTCTGTTCATACCCATGTAACATGTACATGTAACAGCAATTAGTCACTTTTTCTTTGGAATGAAGTTGAAGATCTGAAAAAAAAAAGACAAAACAATTAACTGAAAAATCCGGCAATTCAAATATAAACAATAACAATTTATCTACACAAATTACAATATACATGCACAGTGCACATGGTACGTAAATATTTGTATAACTATTTTTGTGTTGTAAAATGTGCGTTTTGTATATTTTTCTTTGCGTCCATGTCTGTTGTATTCTTTTTTCTTACAGCCATCCAGCACACCCACAAGTTCAACCGCTGCCACGCAAACTAGTTCTGCCTCCAGACCAGTAGGGACAAAGGATCAAACTAGGACCCATGTAAGCATAGATCTCGCCACAGGGACCGGTAACACACGATTTTTTGATTGACCGGGCCCCGACTATGTATATGAGAGGGAGAAGGGGAACATCGACTGCTCAAATATGAATGTAAACAACTGGAACAATGGCTTTTTACTCAGTGATATCACCTTGCAACTATGCAATATGCACCTGAAATTATTTACATGTCATAATTCTTTAAATAAAATAAAAGTACAGTACCTTCTGATGTCTCTGCAATGTATTTTATAAGTCCAGATTCCAATCCTCGGTGCCGATGTAGTTTAAGTCGTCCGCTACACAATGTTGAATTTTACACTTTACATCGAGTTTTTTGTACGTTCCGAACAGAAATCGCACTAATTCTAATCCAAGTCAGTAAGCACAATCATTTTCACGTTTGTTCTGCACGATCATCACAACCTGTGTCTTCGAATATCAACGTTCTAGTGAATTTTTCGTATCCTTTGGTGACCCAATTGACCAGGGCCGCCATGATTTGAAAAAACGATCCGCAGTAAATAAATTCCCAAACACGTATAAAAGATCGTCTCTGATTGGTCATCATAAGCAGATGTACACCAATGAAATCGCGCTGTTAGTTATGTCATCTATCCATCCAAATCTGAAAGTAGAAAGAGAAAGTAGCGTGATGCTGAATTCAAAGCAATTACAGGCGTTAAATGCCGCACAAAGTGGTCACAGTTTGTACATAGGAGGACAAGCTGGAGTTGGCAAGACGTTTCTAGTGAAGCACATCATCGACGATGCCAAGAAAAGGGGGAAAGCTGCACAATTGACCTGCACTACAGGAATAGCCTGTAGCAATTATCCACAGGTAAAAAGAAAGTACACCGTATAAAATTAGGAAAAAAACATATGCCAAAAAAAATCTATTCATAGTCTGATTGCAATTTACATATAAACATAAACTCTGTATTTATCAGACTAAGCCTACAAAAGCCCCTCCCCCCTTTTCCAAAGAAAACAAAAACAAAAAACAAAAACAATTCCTTGCAATTTATATGCATTTGATTTACCCTGAGAGCAGTGCATCTAATATACACAGGTATTTTGTTCAATGGAAAATGATGGTGTTTAATAATTTAGATGAGGGTTTCATTTCATATCCATGTCCATCATTTGTCCATGTCACACAATATCCAATTACATACACCCTGGTTTAAGTGGTTATTTAGTTCTTATTGGTCTCAAAAGCATAGTTTTAATTGAGGATGTTAAAGGCGGAAGGAATGTGCAAATAAATATTTATAAACTGAGATTAACTTCAAAGAATACACAGTTTGTTATGAAAACAGTTCTGATTATCATGAATGTAATCCTATTTCCATTCATATTCACTAAGCTCCGCCCGATATTAATTGACAGTGAAAGTTTTACACACACTAAGGGAACAACCATTTAACTCTGAGGGGGTATGGTTTTTCCTGAAAAAAATATTCTGATTCCCAACTTTAAGACAAAAAAATATTCTGAATCCAATTTTCCCCCATATAGCCTAATGTTAAATTTTGAAAAAAAAATTTGCGACAAACCGCTGCGAAAAAAATTTTCTGTTGGAGAAAAAAAATCATACCCCCCCTCTTTAAAGTTAAGTGGTCGTTCCCTAAGGTCATAGATTTAGATTGTATTTTGGATTTCTATGTTACAGTATGAATTATGTAATCAGTAAATAAACATACATGTGTTAAAGTTGTGTGGCCTGAAAAGTTGATATTATAATACAGCTATTAAATAATAAATTATATCAAAAAAGAGATAAAATTAGTAAGTAGGGTTTAATCTGAAGAATAAAGAATGAGAAAAAATAGTGATTTATCTCCCATTTACCAAGTTACCATATATGGTAAAAGGAAATGAGGTAATTAATTAGCATATAAATTAATTGGTTTCTTATGCTAATTATTTACCTAATTTCCTTTTGCCATATATGGTAACCTGGTACAGGGGAGATAATATACAAATGTTTCTCATTCTTAAACCCAGATACTGAGAACCAGATAAGATACCATATAAGTGTTGTTTTTCACAATGATGAAATTTTCGCTTTCTTTGCCAATAAACTCGGATCGCAAAAATTAAAGATGTGAAAATTCAACTGCCTTTTATTTCACATTGTAAATAATCAGGAATTACGAAAATTTTAATGCACTAAATTTTTATCACCCATTTTTTGGAAAAAAATCGAGAAATTTTCCATGCACGAAAAAAAAAACAAAAAACACTTATACGGTACATTGGGCCTTATAAAGTAATCCCAATACAGTATATAAGAGGACAATTAACAAAGCTGAAAGATAATTCTATCGATTATCATACATACCCATTTTTGACAACAATATATTTGTCAATCTTAGTTTGACAGGCTGTGGGACATTTGTTGGCATAAGACAACAAAGATTCCTAAGGCAATCAGCAGCATTAAAGGGAGATCCATACTGGATTGCTGATCCTAGACCAAAACAGCATCCAAGATCAACAGGCAACTCATATGTCTGTAATGCCTTTTCAATAAATGCTTGCCATGTTTCATTTGTCATGGAGGAAATACAAGCTGAAATAAAAATTAAGAGATGTAGTTTCTATCTTCTTAATGTCCTATCAACTACTCAAAATCCAACCAAGTGAAGGAAAACATCACAACAATATTTTTCCAGCAGACAAAGCAAGGATCAAACAAATCATTATACAGCAAAATATTATTTAATGTCAAAAGTAACCAAAAGCTAGCATGCAATATTTGCAGATGTTAAAGTGGTTGCAGTGCAACATCACTACAAAACTTTGAAATCATCAAATATAAAAATGTAATTTTGAAAGACTTGCTATAAAGTAAATGGGATATTGCAGGAATATTTGAAGATATTGTCCCCCTTAAAGTACATTTATTATTTGCATTAGCCAGTTGGTGCAAAACAAAATTCTTCTGTGGACAATATTTACAATGCAATATAAGGTAAAAGGGGCACATTATATGGTATTACATTATACCCTGTTGTTGTATGATGAATTAATTAATATTTTTCAATCTTATTTTTTATCTTTAATCTCTTACTTTGGTCGATGAATAGTAATCTTATAACTGCTACAAATAAGCATTTTGTATTCCTGGCACTCAGCTGATAATTTAACTTTGTATATGAAAAATATAATAATTAGATTTACAAATGAAAAAGGTATTACTGACCCGGTACATAACATGGAGTTGCATGTGGAGTCATGCTAAGTATTACCTCAATTGTTTTCTATTTGTGCATCACGGATAAAATACATCACCATAACTATGGTGTTTACAATGGCCAGCATAATGAAACCAGAGTGCTGGAATTATATATTTCTATTATTTTGCTTGACACTGTATTATGTGGTTGGTGCTCCAGAGATAAGGAAGGAGTTATAATCCATGGGTATTTGAAAATTAGATATTCAACAGATCTGAAAAGGGGAGACAAGGCACATCCCATCATGGTCAAGCTGCAGAACAAAAATATCAAATAATTCCTATTTATACATGCTGAGAAGAACAGGAAGCAGAGGCTCAAAAGAACTGAAAAGGGGAGAGACAGTATAACGCCATCCTATCAATACAAGCTGAGAAAAGGGTGACAGAACATTTCCTATAACAGGGTATTAAAAAATTGCAAAGTATCTGCAAACAAGAAGTAAATGCTTGATATATCTAAAAAGGGGAGACACCAAATACACTGTTGTCTTAGAAAGATGTTTGAAATGTTTTTAATATTACTCATTAAAATGTTAATGAAATGTGCATAAGGTATGTGTAATATGCAAACCTTTCAACTGATCAGTAAGTTCACATGAAGACGACCAACTGCCTTCTTCAGTTCTTTCAAAGTGGTCTAAAACAGAAAGCATATATTTTGATTTTCCTTTATTCAATTCATACTGATAAGATTACACTTTAAGCCAAAATATATGAATTAATAAGAATTTTCTGTACACAATATTATTAATATACTGTTAATTTATAAATTAATACATGAATTTACTTCTACCAATATTAAAATTCGACTGTGATGCATTTTTTAGTACTGCTTAATTAGTAATGTAAGACAACAAATAGAGTTTGAAGTGTGGGTTCTAACTGATGCTACACTAATCTTCTGGCATTGCTTGCAAGAATTATAGAACATAGGAATTATTTCTGTATTCATAGTATTCATAACAGTTTCATAATTCAAAACTAACTGCAGGATCATTTTATATGTCTGTTTGGACTATATGCATATACTGATATGGGTATTGTTTTGTTACTGAATTATACAAGCTATAAATTTTTGATGAAACAGCTATGATTTCCGTCCACTAAAGCAATTTACAGCATTGATGAGAAAAAGGGTATTCTCTCAAATTTAATGCCGTGTGACTATCTTAATAAAATAATGTTTCACTTAAAAAAATAATTAAACAAACTTACCTGTTTAAAAAGATAGCGTTGTTTTAAAGTTTTCAAAGAATACAATAGTGCAAATTCAGCCATGTTCCATATCTTCTCTTTTTATATTTACTGAGTATATATTCAAATAGTCCAGACAATATAGTCTAAATGCTCATAATGTGTGAAAGATATACACCTTTTATTTGTTTTAGGCCAATCTATAGCTTGTCACAACAAGTTGAATTCCCTTGCAAAGATCTAGAGATTTGTCAATTTCCTGTGTTTTATGGAGATGTAGTATATCTGTAACATCTACACCATATCATTTTCTGTGTTTGTAAATACACCTGTCAGTCTGCATCTCTATCTGAATACTGCTAGTGTTTGTAAATCTGAGTGTATGCATTAATTTTTCCTTGCTTACCTTGTAATTTATCTTTTTCAATGCTCACAGTTGACTCAGATTTTCTTTTCTTTGCCTGAGAGCTCTCTAAAAAATCCAAACATGATGACTAATTTGAATATGAATATTCCTTTTTTATTGATACGTAATTTTTTGGGGCATATATTGAATTTAAGTACAATTACACTGTTAAGTGCAAACGAGTATTAAACATTTTTTACTACACATTTAGGCCACTCCACATTCATTTCTATTTTATCGTTATGTGTGAATGAGCAAATTTTTGTTTTAATTTATTGACAACAGAAATCATTAAGCACATTACCTACCTCAATGTAGACTCTAGCGCTAGCTTAAACAAGATCTTTTTTACACTGTTAGTATTCAAAGAAAGAGAAATACTGTGATTTAACATGACATACTTAGTATGTTGCATCATACCTTCATCATAAGAGGGAAGAGAAGCATGTCCATCAACAATAACATCTCTCTGATGGTTTCTTTTTGGCTGGACTCTAATTGGTTGTTTTTTTTTCTCTGCTGCTATTCCAACCCTCTTTGACACTGTTTGTGATGTCGTTCGTGGAAGATGATCTGAACTGTTCTTGTTTCTTAAGGCTCTCTTGTTTTTCCTAGGAGGATGATCCTCTTCCATTGTCAGGCCATGGTCAGTATACATGCAACTGTTGATGAAAATTCTATCATCCTCAAGACGTTGAAACAGACTATTTAGTGCATCAACATCTTGACAAAGAAAAGTTGCATCTCTCAGCAGAGAAAGCTTTTCTCTGCATTTTGCTGCAGCAGCTTTTAGGGAGCCACATCCACGAATTTTACTTGGTAGCTGCTGTGGTTGAATTTCCAATTCTTCCTGATCATTTGTCCAATCTTCTTGGCAATTTGTATCCTCATTAGAACTGTCTGGACTTGAAATGAAGTTATTTGTTATGGTGGTCACAGATGAATCAATGTTGAAGTAAGGAGATGAAGTATAGAAGTCAGGGAGAGTGTCCCATGAAACATCCTTGATGTGAAGAAATATTGCAAACATATGTTTGCATGGCAGCAGTGTCCATTTCCAAGAATGACACTCACAAGAAGGCATTTCTGAATCACTGCTTAAATTAACTTTGTATATTTTGTCTTCAGACTGACTCTTGATCTAAATGTAAAAAAAAAATCAAACATCAGTTATATAGGTGTAACTGATATAGCAGTTAAAATCTCCAAAAATTCGTTGGAATTCTGCAGGTCTTCAATATATATATAGACAATAAAAGTGGTCTTAAAAATATAATATGTTTTCCAACTACAAGTGTAACAAAAATTTCTTCCAGCGTGAAATTTTTTCCACCGGAAATTTTTTCCCATGAAAAAATTTCCTGAGGAAACTATTTTCCAGAAAATTTTTCCACTGATGTAAAATTCTTTCCAGAATATATTTCAGTACAGAATATGGTGAAATTTATACCGGTATATATTTCATTGCCAGAAATCATTAAATTTATTCCAGCATGTATTTCGATGTTGTGAATGTTTTTCCAGGTGTATGTTTTACAATCGTAAAATAGTTCTCACACAAGTTTCAATAACAATATTTAAATCTAATAAGTGATAAAATTGAATTTCATAATATAATTAATATAATTCCAAATTATGAAACTTTATAACCAATACCAAAAAAAGTTTATTCTACAGGAGTCCATTGCATTGGTTTACTGTTGATATATGTAAATTACAGTTTTGCTAAAGTTACATTGTATCTTCAGTATGTCTAACTTATAATTTATGGGATAGATCTAATGCTACCTCTTTGAAAATAAGTTGTTTTCTTTATCATTAGGAATGACATCTAATTGTTTACAATGTTTGTATAACCTGTCACAAAACAGGATTAAATTTTAGCAGATTCACTCCAAAGTTACATAAGATTTTAACAATTTGATTGTCAAGAAGGAATTAAAAGACAATAACAACAAAAAAAACCCAACAGGATTGCAAACATCTACAAGGTTTTTAAGGCCTTCAATTTAATAACATATTAAATACTATCAGTAAGTTTTGAAGTATTCCCAAACAAATATACTAAATAATCTATAGTGACGAAAAATCACAAAACATGTTTTTGTTCAGTGTTATTATATTACAAATTTAAATCTGCCACTGGCTAAATAAACTAGTCTTACTGGAGGAAACAATATTACAGTAAGGAAATAAATTCACCAGGTGAGGAAGAAATTTCCCACTGAGGAAATTATTTCACCAGGTAAGGAAGAAATTTCACAAAAAAGGAAATTATTTCTCCAGGTGAATAAAGGAAAAAATCTTATTCTGATGGAATACTTTTCATACACTTTTACTGTGAAAAAAGCTCACATGGAAGCTATTTCATAGTAAATTTATTCCTGGAGGAAACTTTTACACAAGAAGAAATTTTGGCTCACACAAGCAGACATAGATATATCATCAAAGCAGGGGATCTTAAATCTTGTTAAATCTTTATATCCTCTTTTAATGAGAGAGAATTAAAATAAATAAAAAAAAATAACACACATAATATACATTAAACAAAGAGATAACATTGCATTGAGTCATTAATAAACATAGAACAAAATATGTCCATGGGATAAAAATGACCCATTTAAAGGTTAATTCTGGTTGACCAGAATTTTTACATTTCCCAGTTGGTATTGCTCTCCTGTAAGAGAGTGATTTCATAGGATTTATGTTACGTGATGACATATGATGATATATGATATTAAACAATTTCAAGAAAAAATTTAATAACACAATTTCGTATGCAAATATTCAATCTTTAATGTATTTTCTATAAATATGTGATCTGTTTCCAATAAAATACAATGCATTATTTTCATATACCTTTATAAACATGGAGAATGTACATGTGTAAATATAGTTTAAAGATTAGGACCTTGGTTTAAAATAAAATTCGACTACTTTTTGATATTTTTGGTTTACAAGTTTATCCTTCATTAGTGGATGCCACTGTAGATCTAATACAGATTTTTTTTGTTTTCTGTATTGTGTTAAATTATGCTATTTTAACACAGAAAAATTGAATTTTGTCAAAATTGGAATAGGCGCTATTATCGCATCGGACATTAAAACTTTTCCAATCTATTCATTCTGTTGCATATTGTTAGATTAATCTTTAGCATTTATCTTTCAGAAGTGAGATATGTGGTTTGAATTTCAAGAACTAAAAAACCCGAGTGGATGTTTATATATTTTCTATTTACCGTTGTTTAAAACCCAGACAATCGTTCAAAGTTAGGACAAATAATTGTATAAAATCATGCTATTGCAGAAAAAAACTACCTACCAAGACCTGACACTGATGAAAGTCACATACACTATACAACCTATGGTGCTCTAGTTAAGTTCCACATTTCACATCATTCCTATGAGTAGTTGCTGAGTTTAAGTGGATGAAAATTTAGTGGGTTGTGTAAGCATGGACGTACATACCGAAAGTTGTAAAAATTAATACCTCCAACACCTATCAGCGTGGCATTTAAAATGGCCTCCTGTGCTACAATATGTTGGATATAACAGCCATATATGGGTCTCTGCTAAATAAAGTTCAGCTGTTGTTGCTGACATTATCCAACTGCAGAACTGCCAGGACAATTATGGCAAAGTTTTTTTAATAAATCTTATGTAGGGTATCAACATTACTTACCAGTTCCCAGAATTGATTACACAAACATAGATGGAACAAAGAAATGTCGGCAAATATTCATTTTTTCAGAAATAAATATTCAAATACGGCATAATTTTCTTTTTCAAAACACTTTTTAACTAAGTAAAATAAGACACTTCTGAGTTCATACCTGGAAAATCCTTTCAGATATTCTTGAAATATCACAAACGGTCACAGATGATGATATGTCTATTTTCTCCATGCAGTGGTTAATAAAAAAAGGTGGTCTATTTCTAAGAAATGAAGGGATGTCTTCGTTGTATTTCCGTCCAATTTCTTCCATGCATGTTGCATTTTCCTTCATGTACCTAAAATGAAATTTGAAGGAAATCCTTTAAAGTAATTGTTATATCTGTACAAATAATATAATATAAAAAATGAAAATGGATCAATGCCCTAAAATCTTCCAGAACATACTTTTTTGAGCAAGACAATCTTTAAGTTATTTCCTTGTCATTTTCTTTGCTTTCATAGCGAGCATCGCAGATGCGAGCTTAATGGTAACATGCGTGTGAAAGCTTACTGTATGAACAAAACCAAACCGGAAGGTATATTTCATCTCCGCAGACGGACATTTGGGCTGAAGTCAAAATCAAAGTAGACTTTTAGGCAAAATAAAAATTAAATGTTCACTTCACCAAAATAAAAGGATTTTTTAAAAGAACTCCCTACAATCTTTTATATGAAACTGTGGATCTTTTATAACACGGCGAATATTCGTACTTTCCAACGTGACGTCACTGACGCACCGCTATGCATTCTGGGACTGGACTGAAAGTAAACAAGCGACGGAAACATTGAAACTTGCACAAGTGAATAAATTAATCGTGCAATTAACTACAGTTTACTTATTGACAAATGTTAACTTGTGCTCAAGGAAAGTGTCGATAGCCATAAAATACCAAAAACGACTGCGTTGGAATATTGCATTATGTAATTTGTTTCTGTAAGCTAAAAGGGAGCTAAAAATGCCGTTATTTCTACTATGCATTCAAGGAAAACATCCAAGAACAACCGCAACCTTAGAAAAAAATTGTTGTGCTGTGTAACCCAATATAATTATAACATTTTGGTCTATTTAGCAACACAATTGCAGAATTGTTGTTTCTTTAACGTGAACAACATTATTCCAGAGTGATTCCTACCTGAATCGGAGTGGAGGTTCACCCAAATTTTGACATCAAACATTTCTTGTTTTAAATACGATTTATTTTTTAAAATATTTAATTATGTGATTTGTGTCACATTCGAAATCGTTCATGATCGTTTATTGTGGCATGATATATATTTCCAATATTGATCAGAAAATATGGTGCTTTCTTTCACGTCCGCATTTTATGTGTCATTTTCTAGGTCGTTTAATTCTTATATAAGAGAACAAAAACTCAACCACGCTATATTGTTTTTCTTCAGCGCCATGAAGACAAAAGGTTAAATCCCTGCAAAAAAAAAATAATCATACACAGAAAATGAGGGCTGGACGATATGAATTTTTTTTTTGGGGGGGGTGTGTCATCATGTTGTTTTTGTTTTTGTTTTTTTTTTTTCATTTCCCAGCATCAATTCACCACTCTATCTATTTGTTATTTTAATACTGATGAATTTTTAAAAAGTTTGAAAAAAACCTGTCCAGTATGAGTTAGGATGCCCCTGGCATTCCCTGACATGATAATAAACGGAGGTGAAAATATAAACAAAGTATCAAAATACGTAGCATCGTAAGGGGTCGACTGTTTAACTCTTTGAGGGGAAGGGGAGGGGGTGCATCATTAGACTTTAATAACATCACACGTAAAGGGGGAAAATGGCTTTAGATTTTTTTCTTAGTTGCTTGTCAACAATTTTTTTTTAACGTTGTGCAACAGTATATATTTGAGGAGAAAACAAACCCAACTTTGCAGAGATAAATGGTTGGTCCCTAACAATACATAAACGAGTCCCTGTATGTATAGGTGCCAGTTGCGGGTCCAGGGGGGCCTGTGCCCCCCTTTGAAAATGCAAAAAGGATATTAAGCAAAGGTTTTTGCAGGACCCCCTTCCCAAAAGTCTGAAATCCACTGTACGAGTGTATTTTTTCAAGTGCCCCCCCAACCCATTTCCATTTGGTTGCGATGCTCGCATGTAGGCTAAGCCTAATTCATATTACATATTTGATTTATCATACTTATTTCAACAAACTGCAATGTTATAGCCATAAAGAGGACGGTATTAAAAAACATCTCTTCACATTATCAGCATGATATCGAGAATTACTTAATTATCATATATTTAATTGTAATATTTACCATTCTGATATGACTAGAAGTGAACATTTCATTTCACGTAAAAGCCTGGTAATGGATTTTACCCTACCAGAAATTGATGTTGGTTTTTAGCCTCCACTGCAATTACCTTTGAAATTCATGTATTTTTTCATTTGTACATACACTATGTAGAGAGTTAAGTTCCAATGTAAAACATGTATAAATGTAGGTTTCACAATGATTGAGACTTGCATATAACAGAGTATCAATTCGAGTTAAATATTTAATGCCAAAATTCAGTAATAAAAAAAGGCTCTGCCTTAATTTTGAAATTAAATAACGAGAGTTGATAAGTGATATACAATTCTCACAAGTTGTGAAACCTGTTTCTCTTATGATTAAATGTATTGAACATGACCTAATTGTTGTAGGAAGGCACGTGCGTAGTAATAAGTTGTGATTCGTTTATCTGTGGTGTAGCTATTGCTATGCAAAAGGAAATATCAACAATTGAAATATCCAAAAACTTTATCTACTCGTAAGATAGACCAATAATAAAGGACACTTGCTTTATCACTTAATGATAAATTTGCAAGTCTCGTTGTATACATGTACATAAAATATCAGTTTAACTAAAGAAATTAGGAATGTGATTTGGATACTTGATGACCCACAGAATTTACTGGAAATACCCTAGCGGAAGTAGATATAGTAACACATGGAAACAAATGCTGACAGGTTTTGACCTGCAAAAATCCGCAAATTCGTGGAAGAATCACATCCCTGAGGAATAGATAAAATATCCAAATCATAAGAGAAAAAATCCACAAAACTTAATTATACCTGTAAAAACATATCACTGTATCATAAAAAAAATTATTAAAATATCCATACCTGTTGAAGACAAACTCGCTGACATGCATATTTACAAAATTTGTTTCTAAATCCAAGAAATATACTCTGTTTTGGCATCCATACATATCACCTGTTTGTACATGAAAATTTTCTATGGTGAATGTCACTGCATTCTTCACTGTGTTTTCTGTTGCAAACTTTTTTGTCACAGAGTCTAAGGTACACATCTGCGAGTAATGTTTAACTTGTTAAATCTTTAAGCCGCTCTACTAAGCTACCATTCAATCTGGCAAGTTCATGCATATACTTATGTCGTTAATTTAATTTCAGTTTGTACACCCTGTGGCATGTCTACATATTTCAGTACAGCAATGCACAGAGGGTAAACAAACTGATGTCTCCATACAGCATGCAGTGTTCAGAGATGAACTTCATAACCTACAAAAAAAATAATAATGCAATTTTAACTGTGAGTAATACATTGTCATAGTCAATCAGCAGTCTAAACATGCTGCCAGGAATAAACTTACTTCAACATCATTTCTGGTAGATATTCCAATACTAATATGGACACCATTCCTGACACACTACTATTTTTTTTCTTTTCAAGATATGTATACTTGAACAACTTGTTCTGTCTTTCAAGTCCATTGTTTGTGTTCACCAGAAGACCCTTTCCATTTCTAAATGCCCAGGCCCAGCGCTGTAATATTCAATTTTCAATTTAAAAATAAGTCAATAAAAATCTTTAATTACATTATAAATGCTTATGAACTAATATACACAAATTGTATTCTAATAATTCCAATATTAGTTGTAAAGTTAATTTTGATTGGCCAAAAGTTTTTGATTCATTTTTTGATGAATGGTTTAGTGTATGAATTTATGACGCATAAAAAATATGACTGTTTTAATATGTGGTATTTGGATGAGAGGAAGTAACTCTTGATGTTATCATTAAAAGAGAATCAATTATGTTTTAAACCAATTGAGAATTTTTATTTCTTTACTCTTCTAAAGGATGAGTAGCATTAAGGGCATATTTTGGCCCAACATTTTGCCAGAATATATAGTCTACCACATAACTATTCTAAAATTATATTCACAGAGTAAAAACATTCATATTCAATAAAACGAGACAATTTTTGCAGATTGACCCAAGTATTATGACAAAATGTGCACATTTAAATGAATAAATTAAGAACAATGCCAAATATATTTTTATGCGCATTTTGGTCTGGGAAACTATGGGCGCAGAAAAACAACAGCTCCATATTTGGCATAAACAGGTATTACTTAAATATTAAATTGTTGTTTGTATGCGCTCTATGTTTCCGGATGAGATATATGGTTACAGGAGCCATGAATATTGTGCGTTTCTTACTACATTTCTATTATGTCAGGCTATTAGAATGACGTCAAAATTATGTCATAATGCGGAGTATGTCATTCAAATAATTTATTCTTATAATCTTCGACAACTGAACATCGCCAGCTTAAAATATTACTCTATTTGAAATAAATCTATAATTTGGGGCCAAATTCCACTCTTAACGCCACCGATCCGTTGTGAAAATGCACACAGAACAAAATAGTATTGTGTATTGTGACCAGTATATACAGGAAAGTAGAGTCAAAATTTGTTCTAATGTCCTAATCAACATTCCTATACTGTATGACTTATTACATCTTATTAACATTGTGAACATCCTAAAAATTAATTTAATAACAAGTGAATGTCTGATTTAGACATTACTTTTGAGTAATACTGTAGCTGAATTGTACCCGTGACAAATTTCAGTAAGATGCTTGAAAACCGATAAATTCTATCTAAAATACCCAGATAATGCTGTATAATATCCAAGTTAAAGTTGTTTTGCATAACACATGTAAATGACTTTATTAAGTCTATTTGAAATATAAAAAACTTTCTTTGCAGACTGCATCATTACATTACATTATTCTGATTCAATGCAGTAATAACCTCTTTCTCTGGCAACCAGGTTTTAGAAAACCAGTTCTGGAATCTGTTGTTTTTTGTGTATTCCATAGAATTCTGCAGTTTTTCTACAGCATCCTCAAATTCTTCTATGGTCAGGGCATGTGCACACCTTCTAAGCATAGACAAGACCTTAGGCTTAGTGTCTCCATTAACATTGTTGGCTGTCTTTGACACCCAGCGTGTCCAACTTTGTTCCCGGTGAAAATCACACAGATACACAAAAGTGTCTACAGAGAAAATAAACTGGATAAAACATGAAAAATATTTTACTCCCTCCCCCAATATTTTTGATTGTGCTTGGTATAGGAAACAATCACTGAGGAACACAAAATAAATATTTCTGTTCAAAAAATATCTTCATATAATTACCTCCCTTGCAGAAATATGACTTTTCTTCTTTTCAAGATACAAAGTCAAAATAATTTCTCTCTTAATTAACACATTTAGAACTATTTGATTAAGGGTATATTTTTGATTGATAAGATTTTCATATTTTTTCGGACTGAAGAAAAAATTGCAACCAAGGTGATAAATTGATTCCAAAAAGTGCACTTTTAAAGAGAGTTGTCTCCCATATCCCAGGTCTACTATTCCAATAAGATATACAACAAAAATGTTTCCCCTTGTGTAAATATAGTAATTAAGACCGGGTGTATATTTAATGTTTCCATATGTAATCAATGCCTTACTTGGAAAGGTTGTTTCAATGGCCAAAATTTCTCTTTCGCAGAAGTCGGTCATGAAAAATTTTGGCGACCATTCCCATCCTGTCACATCTGGAGATGTCTCCATCCAATTCTTGATTGTCTCAAGTCCCTTCTGTATGGCTTCCTGGGTCTCATTTTGCAAAATGAATTCCCCAACAACTGCAAATCCAACATTTGTTTTTACAGCTAAGAAAAACAGTGGCAAGGCATATTTTGTTGTTCTATATGTTGCATCAAGCAAACACAGAGAATTACCATACCTATTATAAATAAATAAAAAAAGTGAAAAACATTAGAAATACTATTGAAAATTATACTTCCATCATACTGAAATTATATTTATTACACTTGAAGAACATTATTTGCTTTTGCAGTTCTCATTATTTTTTGAAAATTTGTAAAAATGATTTTAAGTTATATTTTTTAATGATTTAGATTCTTTTTGGTAAGATACTGATATTATTCATGAATATAATGTAAAAATGGCTTTTGAAGGGCCCATCAGTCTATAATACTAAAAAATGCTATTTTGAAAGAATTTATTGATATATAAACTCAGCTGACTCACTCACAAAATGAACTCCAGTTAATTAGTCAAATAATTGAATATGATACTAAAATTTAATAGCAAGAGAGGAAATATTTTGATGGCATATGAATTTAGTCACATGACATCATCAACATTGGTTTATTGATGTGGAAAACTGTCCCATTAGCATGGTACTGACCAAAAGAAATGCAGCATTTTTTATTTCCTGGAATTATTAATTGATAAACTGTAACTGACAACTGACAAATATCAGGTTATACATCTGGGGATTTGACAACCACTGTTATATATATATACTGATATATGAAGTCACTGAAAATTAACTTGCAATGTTCAAACCAATATATGACCTTTGATAATGGATTACTAAAATAAACTACGATATGAAAACTGAAATACTAAATTATCATTAAGCATAATAGGGAAATTTCTGTCATAAAACACTAGTATACCTTTTCAAAAGGTGCCGCTGAAATTTTGACTGGTGACAGAAAAAAAAAGATGTAGAAATTGGTGAGTCCACTTGGGGACAAACTTCATCTTCATCATCTTGCTGTATTCCATTTATTTCTCCAACTTCTTCCTCAGCTGATGGAATGGCTGCAGCTGGCATATAGTCGAAGTTATCCTCTGGGTTTTGCTTCTGCCATTCCGACACCAAATGAAGCAAATTTACCTGGTCTAACTTCGAATATCTACAATATAATTGCACTGAACTTCAAGTATAAGTTATTAAAACCATAACAAATGTAAAAAAAATTGCACTAAGTTTTAAACTGAACATGAAACTATATAGACTGATGTTTTGTCATGGCAATGTCTTTATATATTAATGTTCCTTGGAATGGCCTAGGTATCCTTAAATTTTTTGTAACAGTAATATTTTTAAAACAATCAGGCAGATGAAAAAATGGAATCTGCAATAAATATAGAATCAAACAAAACTGCAGTAAGAGTTTTGTTTTGACTGATATATATTTTGGAAGCAGGTTTATGATTATGTTTAACAACTTGAACAAAATATAAGGTTTGGCTTTATCAATAAAGTCAGGTCCTCTTGGCACATAATTTGAATTAAGAAAATTATGACCTTGTATGTCCTGGTACATATATACTTGGCACATACTTATTGTATCTTTTAAGACTGAAATCGTGCAAACAGAAAGGAATGGATACACAATCTTTCTAAAAAGAAACAAGCAAAATTCCATATGTGAAAAATTTCACTACCTTAGTCGCATTTGTGCCATGTAGATGTGTTTCCGAATGGTTACATCTGTGGGATAATATCCAAGATTTGTAATAGGTGGTGGATTTTGTCCTTGGAATAGTGTCTCGTTCACAAAAACTCTCAGATGTCTCTTCATTTCACTAACACTAGTCACTCCATGACCAACCAACTCCACAATTTTTCCTCTCACCTCATTATCAATTGGATTCATCAGGCCAATTATCTGCAAAATTTTTTTTAACTATATCCTTTCTTTTTAATTAAACAGTATGTCATTATAATCAGTTTTAATCTTCTGCATATACAGTATTGTTTATAATAACAAAATACATGAGGTTTATCCACAACAGTTCCTCTGACAGTCACATCATGATATAAGAAAATCTATAATATTTTAGGTCATAACAGTTGTTATTTAAGGCATACTTAGGCCATAATAAAAAAAATCTCAGATTCTGATCCCCGCCAGCCCTGATTTTTACACCTGCCTCGATTTTTTTTGTGATAAAATTTCAGATGAAAACAAAAATATTGACTGAAAATATCCATGTTGTGTTCAAAACCAACCTGGAATTATTTTTACGTCCTACACTTTAGATTTGATAGATCGAATAACAGAAACCATGTTTTAAAAGTCATTTGCGTCAAAGTGTAGTCAGATAAGAAAAAACTGGTACCGATGCACCATCAGGGATACATACCCTTTTATTGACATATACAACAACTTTTGTGCTAAACATTCTGATTACCAAACCCCAATGGATGACTCAAATAACCTGTCCGCTTGAGTGACTGTTTCAATTGAAAAATTGAAAAAAAACCAAAAAAATATATAATAAAATGTACTCACCCTCAATTTTTCTCAAAAGTTGGATGCGGATCTAGGAATTTTTTTATTATGGCCTTATATTCAATTTTTTTAAATTTCAATGCCCTCCCCTTTTGATTTTCTCTCTTTTGAAATCATAAACAACATCATATTAAATTACTTCTCCTTGACAATGAGTCTCTGCATGGTCTTCCTCTTTCGGCAGCTGTATATATATCCGGTGAGCCTGCTCTACATTTTGTTTGCTCTCCAATACATCTCTAAGTAATTCACTCTTTGTTCTTTTAATTTTTTCTGTATTGGAGTGTACCTTAAAGACAACATACATTGATAAAGTATCTCATTGTGATGTACCAGGAATATATATGATTATAACATTGCACATGTATAGTCTGTATTTCTTGGAAATTAGTTTCAAGATCTCAAATTCATTTTTAATTAATTTTTTATATAATATTCAAAATTTAATGGTAGACCGACTTCGGTATCATTTAGACTGACCTATTGTCATGCTAACATGTCTGTATATACAGATATCTTTTAGACTGACCTGTTGTCATAGAAACATGTCTGTATGTAAAGCTATCTTGTAGACTGACCTTGTGATCCCTCAGACTGACATATTGTCATGGTAATATGTCCATGTTTATAGATATCCTGCAGACTGACCTTATGTCCTGTAGATTGATATTGGTATTCTGTAGACTGACCTATTGTCAAAGTAAAATGCCTGTATGTATAGGTATCCTATAGACTGACCTTGTGACCCCTTAGACTGACCTATTGTCATAGTAACATGTCTGTGGGTATAGACATCTTGTAGACTGACTTAAGTATCAGTTATACTGACCTATTGTCATGGTAACATGTCTGTATGTAAACATATCTTGTAGACTGACTTTAATATCATTTATACTAACCTTACTGTCATGGTAACATGTCATATATTTTGACCTATTGTACAAGATAACCTGTCCATGTTTATAGATATCCTGCAGACTGACCTTGATATCCTGTAAACTGACCTATTGTCAAAGTAACATGCCTGTATGTATAGCTAGCCAGTAGACTGACCTTGTGACCCATTAGACTGACCTACTGTAATAGCAACATGTCTGTGTTTATAGATATCCTGTAGACTGACCTTGGTATCCTTTAAACTGACCTACTGTCATAGTAACATGTCTGTGAGTATAGATATCCTATAGATTGATCTATCCTCAAGGTAACATGTCTGTATGTATATATATATCTTGTACCATGACCTTGGTATCCTGCAGACTGACTTTTTGTCATAGTAACATGTTTGTATGTATAGAGATCTTGTAGACTGACCTAGGTATCCATTACACTTACATGTACCTATTGTCATAGTAACAAATCTGTATGAAAAGGTATCCTGTAGACCCAACTTATATCATAGTAATATGTCTGTTTGTACAGATATCTTGTATATTGACCTGAATATCCCTAATAATGACCTATTGTACTGGTAACATATCTGAATGTAAAAATATATTGTAGACTGACCTTAATATCTGTTAGACTGACCTACTGTCTCGGTAACATGTTTGCATATAGAGTTGTCCTGTAGACAGACCTTGGCTTCCAGCAGACCAACCTATTGTCATAATAACATGTCTGTATGCACAGATATCTTATAAACTGACCTTGGTATCCATTAGTCTGACTTTTTTGTACTAGTAACATGTCTGTGCATATAAAATCTTGTATACTAACCTTGGTATTCCCTAGACTGACCTAGTTTCATAGTCAAATGTCTGTGTGTATAGATAGACTGACCTTAGGTTCATATTAACATGTCTGTGTATACATATTTCATAGACTGACCTTGGTATCCCCAAGAGTGACCTATTTCCATGGTAACATGTCTTTGAGTATAGATATCCTGTAGACTGACCTTGGTTTTCTGTGGACTTACGTCATGTTATAGTTACATGTCTGAATGTATCGACATCTTATATCTTGGTATCCCCCAGACTGACCTAATTTCACAGTAACATTTCTGTGTATATAGATATCCTTTAGACTGACCTTGGTATCCCCTAGACTGACTTTGGTTCATAGTAACATGTCTGTATGTATATATATCTTGCAGAGATACCTTGGTATCCCCAGACTGACCTAGTTTCATAGTAACATGTCTGTGTGTATAGATATGCTGTAGACTGAACTTTGTATTCCATGGACAGATATATTGTCATAGTAACATCTGTGTGATAGATATATTGTAGACTGACCTTGGTATCTCCTAGACTGACCTATTTGTCATAGTTACATGTCTTACTGTATAGATACCTTGTAGACTGACCTGGGTTTCCCCCAGACTGACCTATTTTTATAGTAAGATGTCTGTTTGTATAGATATCTTGTAAACTGAAATGTTATCCCCTAATCTGACCTATTGTCATAGTAACATATCTGTGTGTATAATTATCCTGTAGACTGACCTTGGTATTACGTGGACAGATATATTGTCAGAGTAATGTCTGTATGTATAGATATATTGTACATTGACTTTAGTATCCCTTGGACTGACCTATAGTTATAGACTAACTTTGGTATCCCCTAGACAGGCCTACTGTCATAGTAACATGTCTAGATATATACATATCTTGTAGACTGATATTGATTTCTCCTAGACTCACCTATTTGCATATTTACATGTCTGTACATATAGATATCTTGTAGACTAATTTTGGTACCCCCTAGACTGACTTAGTTTCATAGTAACATGTCTGTGTGTACAGATATCCTGTAGAATAACCTTGGTATCCCCTAGACTGGCCTAGGTTCGTAGTGTCCGTGTATAGATATTTTATAGACTGACTTTGGTCTCCCCTAGACTGACTAATGTCATCGTAACATGTCTGTATATAGATATCTTGTCAAGTGGTCTCCCCTAGACTGAGTATTGTCATAGTTACATGTCTGTGCTTATATCTTGTAGACTGACCTTGGTATCCCTCAGACTGACCTATTGTTACAGTAACATGTCTGTGTGTATAGATATCTTGTAGACCGACTTTTTCATCCCCTATACTGACCTATTGGCATAGTAACATGTCTGTGTTTATAGATATCCTGTAGAATGACATAGGTATTCCATGAATAGATCTATTTTCAAAGTAAAATGTCTATGTTTATAGATCTCTTGTAGACTTACCTTGATATCCCCTAGACAGACCTATTGTCATAGAAACATGTTTGTGTGTTAAGATATCCTACTGATCTTGGTATCTGCTAGACTGACCTATTGTCATAGTAAAATGTCCATGTATAGATATCCTGTAGATTGACCTTGATTTCCTTGTAGAATGACCTCTTGTCATAGTAACATGTCTGTATGTTAGGATATCTTGTAGACTGACCTTGGTATCCCCTAAACTGACCTATTGTCATAGTAACATGTCTTTGTGTACAGATATCCTGTAGACTAACCCTAGTATCCTGTAGACTGACCTATTGTCAGAGTAAGATGTCTTTGTGTAGATATATCCTGCAGACTGGCCTTGGTATCCCCTAGACTGACCTTTTGTCATAATAACATGTCTGTGTATAAAATATCTTGTAGACTGACCTTGACTTCCCCTAGACTGACCTTTTGTAATATTTTCAAGTTTGTGCATATAGATATGTAGAAGACTAAATTTGGTATCCCCTAGACTGACCTAGTTTCAAAGTTATGAGTCTGTCTGTATAGATATCTTGTAGACTGACCTTGGTATCCCCTAGACTGACCTAGTTTCATAGTAACATGCCTGTGTATATATATTTTATAGACTGACCTTGATATCTCCCAGACTGACCTATTTGTCATAGTAACATGTCTTTATGTTAGATATCCTGTACACTAACATATTTGTATGTATAGATATCTTCTAGACTGACCTTGGTTTCCCCCATACTGACCTATTGTCACAGTAACATGTCTGTGTGTAAAGATATCTTGTAGACTTACCTTGGTATCCCCTAGACTGACCTATTGTCATAGTAACATGTCTGTATGTAAAGATATCTTGTAGACTGACCTATTGTCATAGTAACATGTCTGTATGTAAAGATATCTTGTGGACTGGCCTTGGTATCCCCTAGACTGACCTATTGTCATAGTAACATGTCTGTATGTAAAGATATCTTGTAGACTGACCTTGGTATCCCCTAGACTGACCTATTGTCATATTAACATGTCTGTATGTAAATATATCTTGTGGACTGACCTTGGTATCCCCTAGACTGACCTATTGTCATATTAACATGTCTGTATGTAAATATATCTTGTGGAGTGACCTTGGTATCCCCTAGACTGACTTATTGTCATAGCAACATGTCTTTGTGTATAGATATCCTGTAAAGTAATACATGGTGGTTCACTACTAACAAAGCAAAGGAAAATGCTTGTCGATACTGCTGGTCATCCGGGCCAACAGAAAAGGCAACTCTGCCGGCCCGGATTGATTTCTGTCAGTATTGGCTGACAGGACCACCACATTAGTTATTCTCTGGTAGACTGACCTTGGTATCCCCTTAACTGACCTATTGTCATAGTAACATGTCTTTGTGTATAGATATCCTGTAGATTGACCTTGGTATCCCCTAGACTGACCTATTTTCATAGTAAAATGTCTGTGCATTTAGATATCTTGTAGATTGACCTTTGTATCCCCTAGACTGACCTAGTTTTATAGTAACATGTCTGTGTGTATAAATATCTTGAAGACTGACTTTGGTATCCTCTAGACAGACCTAGTTTATAATTTACATGTCTGTGAATATATATTTTATAGACTGACCTTGGCATCCCCAAGACTGACCTATTGTCAGAGTAATATGTCTGTGTATAGACATCTTTCAGACTGACCCTGGTATCCCCTATACTGACCTATTGTCATAGTAACATGTCTGTATACCAAAGTGGTCTCTCCTAAACTGACTATTGTCACAGTCACATGTCTGTGTCTATATCTTGTAGACTGATCTTGGTATCCCTCAGACTGACCTATTGTCACAGTAACATGTCTGTGTGTATAGATATCTTGTAGACCAACTTTTTCATCCCCTATACTGACCTATTGGCATAGTAACATGTCTGTGTTTATAGATATCCTGTAGAATGACATTGGTATTCCATGGATAGATCTACTGTGGATTCATTTATTTTCATGGGTACCAATTTTCGTGGTTGAGCAAAAATTCATAGTTTCGAGTATACTCTAATTCGTGGATTTGAAATTCTCTGATTATAATGCAATATCAAATATGCATTTCGTTGGATATCTAAATTCGTGGTTTTACATCACCCACGAAAACCACAAAAATTGGTATCCAACGAAATATAATGAATCCACAGTATTTTCAAAGCAAAATGTCTATATTTATCTTGTAGACTGACCTTGGTAACCCCTATCCTGACCTATTGTCACAGTAACATGTCTGTGTATAGATATCTTGTAGACTGAAGTTTGTTACTCCTTCACTGAGCTATTGTCATAGTAACATGTCTGTGAATACAGATATCTTGTAGACTGACTTTGGTATCCTCTTTACTGTCTTTTTGTCATAGTAATATGTCTGCGTGTATAGATATCTAGTAGACTGAAATTGGGTCTCCCCTAGACTGAGCTATTCATAGTAACATGTCTGTGCATTAAGATATCTTGTAGACTGACCTATTGTCATATTGCATAGGTGTCAACCTATCAAACTGCCAAAGGGGGAGATCTCCCTCATTGAAAATTTTTTATGGGGGAGATTCTGCGTGACGATAAATTTTGCACCTTTTTTCAATTATTTTGTGTTCATTTTTGCAGATGAGAATGATTATTTACTGAAAAGTTAGAATTGCATTTCAAAATCAGTAAACCATGAATGAATTATTGAGCTAAAACAACATTTCAGGCAGCTTGGACATTATATGTTGTATTTATTAACAATGTTTGAACAACAATTTTTGACTTTTAATTGCTAAATTAATTAAATAATGTTGAAAGAGGGAGTAATTGGTACATTTTGCATTGAAAGTGGGAGAAATTGGGAGATTTTTTCTCAAATGTGGGAGATTTGATCTCCCTCACAGGAGACTGGTCTTAAGGGGGAGATTTTAAAATTTTTGAAAAAATATTGGGAGGCTCCCACCGAGATCTGGAGATTTGACAACTATGTCATATTGTAACATGTCTGTGTGCATAGAATACTTTTAAATGATCTGAGTTACATTTAGACTTATCTGTTTTCTATTGTTTACTGTAATGAGTTTGTTAATACATGTACCTTGAATTCAGGAAAGCATATCACCTCCTTCAAAATTATTTTCGCCGGACAATCCTTTTTCCGGCTTGTCTGTAGCATCTTTTTCTTCCTTTGTAAATTTGGGTGATCTTTCTACAATAGTTAGGAATTAATATATAGCTCATGCATACAATTTTTTACGTTTTTAAGCAAAAAATGAATCGATGCATACATTTAAATCATAGAAAATTCTCTAAAATACTCTAGTTATATAAAAAACTGTGATATATCAATATTCAAGTTGTATTCTACACCTAAAGACTTCTAATTATAATATATCCATCAGGTACAGTGCCTGACCCCATTGTCTTGATACCCTCCCCTTTTATGAGAGACCACTGATAGCCTGCCCTTTTCACGAAGAGATATTGCTGCTTTCTAATGGCCATTATTTATGTTTACAGCATATTTGACCAAACAACTGGACAGCAGCAACAGATGTCATGGTTACCTACACATCCTGTATTTGAGAATATATACTCACTTTGCAGGATTTTTCGCTGATATGCATTGATTCAACCATGCCATGATTTGTGTTCAATTTCAATTTATCCCAAGGTTGACAAGGTTGGAAAATGCCATCAAATACTAGTATTTTCCAGGTTACTGATATATATTGGATTAATATTGGAAATTAATGGTAAATACAGGTAAACTGGAATTCATAATGTAAATAATACCTTTATATAAAGGGACAGAACATTTAACTTCAACCATTCTGAACTAGATTTATATATATAGTGATGATTAATTTTGAAAAAAATTTTGGACTGATTGCTTAAAAAAATACGAGAAAAAAAAAACAATCAAGCTTCAAATTAAAGGAGTGGGACCTTATTAAATAGAGAGATAAACTGCCAGTTAATACACAAATTTACTAACAAGAAAGTATTGGCTATCAAAATTGAAAGATTTTTTGGTAGTATTTATAAGTCAATTGGCCCTCCCAATCTGTGAATATCCAGAATAATAACTCCTGGCCGGGTAATAATTGTATGGACAGTAAATAAAATATATTTCAACATGATAAAATGGTTAACTTGGTCTACTAAAACCAAAGTTTCTTGAAAACGGTTCAGAGAGAAAAATCATAGGTTATATGCAGAAACAATAAAAGGTTAGATAATTATAAATCATCAAATCTTTTGACACCATGATCTACCTTCAGCTCCTCATCGTGCATGTTTTGCGTTTTAGTCTTTTGTGCAAGGTGTCGATCTTTGCCAAACAAACAACTTCTTTCACTTCTTGACAATATAACAAAGGGAATGCCATCAAATGGTATGACTTCATCCTTTATGTCTGTGAACCTTATTCTGCACTTTTCTGTTAACTCTACAATAAAAACAAGTCTCTGAAGTTTGCATTAACATAAACCCACTTTTAGATGACTAAAACATTACCTGAAAGGCATTCTGAATAAGTGGTTTTCTATAGAAATTTTATGTAGGGCTGTAACAATACACAAACAAAAAGAGAAGATAAAGAGTAAATATCTAGAAGACTTTAGTCCATCTTTGTTGCACAAGAAATCTGTGAATCTAGAGGTCTTCACAGGCTTTCAGCAAAATTCTTGTTGCAAGCTCTACAAAACCTTTAAAACGTTCATGCATGAAATCAAATAAGTCTTGCTTAAATGTAATAAATAATACTGTAAACAACGTGAAACAAAGACTAACTAATGACCTTGACTCCTGACTTAGGACAGGATACTCCACATTACCATAGGTATCATACTAGAAGGTTGATAACATGATACATTTCAATACCATACACAACTGTATGTTAGCATACTCTTCAATGATACAGTTTTTTTTATATGGCATTGACCTACCACTGTGGTATGCAAGATATGTTATTTCTTTCCCATTGTATGAATAGAAAATTTACGAAACAGGTATACACTAAATGGTCTGGTCATGGATTCCTCGATAGAGGGTCTCATTGGGGTCTAAGCAGGATGCTTGATCGGTTTTTTCAGTAAGCGGAGAAAAAATAAGTTCGGGAAAACGGGAAGCAATCCCTGCCTGAATTTTGGAATGGCATTATATCTTAAGCGTGATCTGTGAAAAAATATTTTCTTTAAGAGTCTATGAAAAATATTTTCACGTCGTGAAAGCTCTAATCTATAAACATGATTGCGGGGAAGGGACCCCCAAATAACACTCCCTTGATAATCACATTATTAAATTCAATGAGTAATGAAGCAGTGTTTAAATAAACTTTATATACTTATATATTCTGCCTCAGTTTATCTAAAAGACATTGAAAAAATGCCTCTTGGCTATTCTGTCAACTTTTTTTTAAACTGAAGGGGGTGATTTCTAAGAGAAAATGAATGAAAATATTATTTTCTTCTTGTTTTTGATTCTATACATAAAGGAATGGGCAGGAATATGTGCAGTAAGGGCCTTATTTGATTTAAATTGGGCCAAAATTATGGCAAAAAATCAAAATTGCATCACAACTCTTATTGCTTTTGCATCTAAAGTTAAACTAATAAAAAGAATTTTTTTTTACAATAACAAAATGTAAATGTTTCTAGGGTTAGAAAGTATCCATTTTTAATCAATTTCAGTAAAATTAGTTAAAAAATAGCTAAACATGAGGCAGTTTTGGGGTCTGAAAACTATGAGCACAAAGGGTACCACTTTATTTCTTTTGTATTTTATTTGTCTATATAAAACAGACCGTCTCAGTCGTGGGTTCGATCCCCGGCCGTGTCAAACCAAAGACAATAAAATTGGTATTTCCTGCTTCTCTGCTAAGCAGGCAGCATTTAGGAGTAAGATCAAAGACTGGTCAGCCTAGAATCAGAATAATGTGTCTGGGTAAAGCATGTCTTCCTGCGAACTGTTGCTTTCGTGAGCTAGCATATTAAAACATCTGGCTCAGTTTGTCGGTCTAGTACAAAGTAGGGTTCATTCATCATCACTCATTAATACATGTATGCTCTCTTCCAGAATATGTATGAAATATTTGCCGCTGGACATTAAGCAACATTCAATCAATCAATTTGTATAAAACACAAAAATACAAAAATCAGGGTGATAGGGATGGGCTCTATATAATCCATGCCAAAATACTGCCTGAAATCGGCAGTTTTGGCCTAATTTACAAATATGTGGAATTTGGCTAATTTCTGATGACCCGGATTTCAATAATCATGCAAAATTTATCAAAATATTTTTTTTCAACCACAAACTGCATTCCTTCCGGCTGGATATAATTCCCTAGAATGTAATTTCCAGTGCCAAAAATACACTAGGGAATTCACGTTGACATAATAAAGTGCACTAGTGTATTTTATCCGATAGAAATAAACAAGTAAACCAAGTAAACAGGAAACTTTACACTCAGATTGAAACTATGCTTACAACAGCTATATTGAGATACCTTCCCACATTTGCGATAACTCTTACAAAAACACATATTATTTGGATGCATCTCGGGTTTCGAAAGCAGGAATATTAACAGTAATCAAACAGAGTTCAAGAAAAATATCGAGCACCACAAAAATATCAAGGTATGCCAGCTAGGCCATATTCTCCGCTCAGGAGACACTTTCTAAATTAGAGACTTCTCCTGATCAAAAGACAATTTTTATAATTTTACATTAAAGTGTCTCCCAATCAGGAGAATAGTTACATTGTAATAATGTGCCCCAGACATTTAATGAAGCAAAAGGGCATGTTAAGAATACTTGCATTTTGTAAATTAGCAAAAATGAACAGCAGTTTACTGTAGGTTCTAAGAGATGCACCGGCAAATTAATTTACTACAATAAATGAAAGGTGAAAAAGATTCATTTCAAAACTAATAATTTCCAATGCAAATATTATTTTTTGATGTACAACATGTAAGATTGACAAATATATCATTCCAGTCTCTAAATACAATTCCATAAACTATAATATATCCTATAAACTGAGAGTTAGAAGTTTTACAAAATATCTCCCGATTTGAAGACAATACTGAGGGTGGTACAGGGTTACTGTCCTTCAACGAGTTGGCGATTTTTCATTTTTCGATCTACGTGCTATAACTTTTTTATTTTACGTTCAGCGTGTGCGGATATTACCTCATGCAACGTACTGAGGGATTTTTATTTGTCGTTTTACGTGCACAATCGATGACAGCGAAAATTTGCAATGGTTTTGTAATGATAATTAATCTTGTTCCATGCGTCAAATTTTCATAAGCATTCTGCCAATTACTAGTTCTGATTGAGAAAAATTCAATATGGAACACTCTATCATAGCAAAATAAAGCATGTTTTATTTCTCGTACAGCGTGTTGACTCAAAATTATTTCTCGTGCAATGTGTTAGTGAAAATTATTTCACGTTCTATGTTAACATGACCCCCCTGTACCCCTCCCCCAATACTATATCACCTATACAAACCAAAAATTTGAGATTTACAAGATATATGTGGTAGATATTGACCAAAGGTATTTTTTTCTAATAGTGCATGTGGTTTTTCAGCTTGATAAAAATGGAATCTATAATTTTCAAGCTGTTTTTGCTCCTTAATTTAGTGATTTTAACCCATATTCTAGCACAACAAAGGCAAAAAAGCAAATAGCAGGAAACCAGCTCAACCAGTAAATTTCACAAGTCTACCTTTCCGGAGACAAGTGGTTTCCTGATAGAAAGACATCTCCTGAAAGGAAGACAGTCTCCCAATTTGGAATCATTGCCTAGCTGTATGCCACGTGAGTCCCCCCCCCTTTTAGTACTTATTTCCTTTTGTGTAGAGATGATTGTACACAACATTTTGGCTTAGGGTTAAAGTTTTCCTTTAGTGTTTTGAAATACCATGGCATTTATAAAACAAGCGGTTGCTTCCTGTAGATTACATATGGCTTGTATAACTCAACCGGACTTCTGAAAAGGCGCGCTTTATAAGAACGGACAATATAATTTGTTTTACTGTTTGTTCCAAACTGTGACTGTTTTTTGGTTACAACAAATTTAGTAGACTTTTCCACTTCAAACATCTTGATAACATCATTCGCTTCATCTAAATTTTTGACATAACCAGTCAGGTTATTAGTGCCAACTGGTGTCCATAACATCGCCCATCTACATTCGTCTCCCGAATCCGCCATGTTAACTGCATAGGGGAATTTGAAAAATTATAATATCTAAAAATAGCAACTAATTAATATTCAGGATATGACGTAGGTCGGTCTAAAGGCTACCATTTCCCGTTTACCGTATTTCTAAATAAAAACATCTTGATCACGAACGGACAGGAAATGTTAAATTTTCCGGAATTTCAAAATATAACCGAATACAAGGAGGCACTTTCACATAACTCACCTGCTACAAGGCGGTCTTCAAAAACCTTATAAAAATATTATTTATTTGTTCATATCGAAATATAGATTTGCTATGATTCTTATCTTTGCAAGTTACTGAGAGTATCTATAGACAAATCGAATACCAATTATCTTGAAGATATCAGCAAAAAATCCATTTTTTGCGTTCAGTTGATCAGTATCATATTCTTAAGCTTTTGGAGCAGGGTTATGTTGTTGTCAGACTGAAGTCATCACTTCAGAAATTCTGTGGTTGACACCATGATTTGGTCGACAAATATGACGTTATAGTCTCCCAAATGAGAGCGGATTTGTTCCCTTTTTCTTAGTTTTGCGCCTTCTTTTTTACCGGATTTTGACTTGTGACAACTTGGCACCTGTTTCTAGAAAAGCAGAGGACGCTTACCCTACCGGTGCACCTGATCCATACTCCTGGTTTTTGGTGGAGTCCGAGTTGCTCGCTTTTTTATTTTTGTGTATGTTTCAATTTACATTTTACATGTTCTATGTTGGTCTCTGTTTGTATTTTCCATGACTTGTCATTGTCCCTGGATTTTATGGTTCTTGATTAACCCTAGAACAGTGATTACCCTTGGTTCTACTCACAGAGGTATTTTTAATTAGTGCTGATGAAGAACACGAGCAATACTGTCATAATTTATAAAATTCCCATTAAAACTACATTTGAAATTTTAATACAACCAAAGAATGCAAAAGAAAACCATCCGAATTTGCTCCCATGCGTGATTTTCATTCAAAGCTTCCAAGTGCACCTGGTCCATATGTATAAAAACATTAAAGATAGAAAAATATCAGTTATTGAAATTAATATACAGTAGGATCAGAAATTAAAAAAAACCCATGCTTTTCTTTAGCCAATATTTGATGAGGTAACATACCACATGACAAGTTGTTAAAATTCAGTTCAGTTCAGTAATAAAGTTGAGACAAAATTGTATGAAATTTATATTTATTACAGTTTATTACCATAAATCAAATAAAGGCAAACAATATCAAAAGCAGTGCTTACCATGGCCTGTATTCATAAATCTCCTTCACTTAATTAAGTGTAACTAAAACAAAATAATTTCTTAAAGTCATGTAATTCACAATTGTGTTATGTGGTGACATGGTTTATCAATTCCAAACAATCAATATACGATTATTATGGTAATACTTTGGATTTCATAAATTCAAGTCTAATAACAAATGTAGTGATATCATAACTAATGAAAATTTCAGAATGAACAAAATGAAATTCTTTTTTCATGGAGTGAACGCCATCAACAAATTGTGCATAATCAAAAATAATTATGCAGCTTTCTATAGTAAAATATATATGTAGTTTATAAATCAGTATACAACCTCAGGACTCAAAATATCTCGTATCACCCTCTACAGGGAGGTAGTTTATAAATCAGTATACAACCTCAGTACACGACACATCTCATATCACCCACCAGAAGGAGGTAGTTTATAGATCAGTATACCACCTCTATAAACAAAATATCTCATATCATTCACTACAGGGAGGTAGTTTATAGACCAGTTTACAACCTCTATACACAAAATATCTCATATCACCTGCTACAGCGAGGTAGTTTATAGATCAGTTTACAATCTCATATCTCATATCACCCACTGCAGGGAGCTAGTTTATAGACCAGTATACAACCTCTATACACAAAATATTTCATATCACCTGCTACAGGGAGGCAGTTTATAGATCAGTTTACAATCTCTAAACTAGAAGTACTGTGATCAAAGATCACAAATGTATACCTCCCGCTCTGCAATATAAAATAGGATGTGCACAACTACATGATGAGACTAAGATTCCACGAAAGTTTAATGAAATTCAATCAAGCGGTTTAGGAGGAGTTACGGATACAAGATGCATATCCCCTTTTGATATATGTTGCTAAGTCTATGTTATGCCATGGGAAACCCCCAAAATCAGTCCGATCAAAATATAAAATAGGAGGTGCACAAGTACATGATAAGACTAAGAATATGTAAAAGTTTCATGAAAATCCATCA
>JAOXYJ010054440.1:0-19386 GCA_028566555.1 Lithophaga nigra
CTAATGCTGGACTTAGTTATTTTACCTGTTGACTAAAAAGTGACCATTTTTGCACATGTGCAGAGAAAAAGCTCCAAGATGTTGCTCATATCTGCTTCAAGATTTTGTCACGTACGAACAGTCTGAACATTCAGACAAATTTTCGTCAAATTTAGATGGATATTAATGAAATCCGAGACGTATTTCCATTATTGGAAACAGTTTTGTTTTTAAACTATATACATAGATGTTTAAAATGTATAATTCGAGACTATTCTTAGTAGTAATTGTCATTATGAAATTAACCTACAACAATACACAGTGGATCGTAAAATCAAAGAAAGGCACATATAAAATTAATTATTATACATTTGGGGCTAAATGAGCAACACGTTGTATTACTGTTTGTAGAATAGCGTCAGTAACTTAACTGCACAATTAGTCAATTAATTAACGCCTGACACCATAGATTATACTTGACTATCCGAGCAGTGAGCACGGCCCACGGTGTGCATAAAGAGTGCATTTTTTCTCCTTAATTAGTTCAGTCAAAAGACGAATATACATTGTCACGAAACATAAAGTATGTTATCAATGTACTGGGGCACATTACCTGCACATGTCGTTATGCTCTCATATAAGTAAGCTTAATGTGCCACTAAGTCCTGGGTTATCCGCATAACTGTATGAACAGAAATACGTCACCGTAGGGTAGTGCATACGAATAAAACCAGTAATAACTTGACCAAAGTACTTTAGTAAGCAGTTTTCGAGTGGAATTTGACTTTCACGTTATACCGCATTATAGTAAGTCTAGGTGGGCTTAGACGGACTGAGCTCTGGAGCAACCAGGACGATAGCTATCCCGGATTAAGATGCATGACACTCTAATATCTCTGGAACATTTTTTGGGGAAATAACATGTTTGGCCTAACAAATTATACGACTACTAAAGGGACCACGTGCTCATGTCCGTGGGAAAGTGATAAAAAATACAATGTAGAACCGCCTGTTAGAACCATCAGCTATCTGATATCAACCATAACACCTCTTGTTTTACGCTCCTCTTAACAAGTATAAAACAAATCCATTGGTAATTTACTATCATGAGCTGTCCAGAAACATTTGATATAAACATCAATGTAATTCATTAAATTTCCAATTCTGAAAAACTGCATCTTCAAAATTCGAACAACTTTACGAAAAAAATGTACAAGTATTGTTCAATTTATAAATGATCTGACAATTAAAAAAACACATTCCGTAAATAGTATTAAACCTATTATTTTTAAGTTTTTTTTTCTATAAAAAGGGCTTTTAATCAATCATTTTGCTTTGAAATACGTTTTATTTTTGCAATATTGTCAGATCCAAGATATAATTTAAGTCTACACGATAGAGAATTGTATCTGTCTGTTCAACATGTACATTTGTAGGATATGGTCAGAAGAATTCTCTCTAATTTAGGGAATTGTAATATTTTGATTGGGCAATATTTACTTTCGAAAAGGAAACAGTTTTAAAGAATGGCACAACTGCGTACGTCTGTAAAACTGGTAAATTGCTACATAGCAGTGCATGGAAATTAAATTCAGATGTAATGTCAATGTCTCTATATATATCTAGAGTAGAGCGACTTTCGATGTAAATTATTTGAGTTGTAACCTTGCTCTCTGTTTGATTTCCAGTATATAAAAAAGCGAGATATCTTTAACAGTGAATGCATGTCCACTTTTACTTACATGTATACATTTTAACGTTTGCTTTGTTCATGTACAAAAAATGTACATGTACATCCTTTTATTTATTGCAACAAGTTAAAGGGCTATTTTCTACTCTTGACATTAACAGCTTGATTTCGAAACTCATTAAACGACTACGATTAATGAACTGCATGTGATCAGACAAATTTTATGTTTTTGTCCCGCCAAGCAACAGTACCTGATTAAAGATATATTGAACAGGGAATTATAAATCTCAATTTGACATTCGTATTTCGCGCGGTATAAAGAATTGTAAAATCTTTTCAAATGTTCCATAAAGACGTAAAGTATACCTTACAGAGTAGTAAACAACTTATCACAGTAACAAAGAATCAGTTTTGGTTGCAAGTGTTTTTGGAAAAATATATTGGTAGAAGTCAACGCCCTATGTAAGTGCAACAGCAAGCACATATATGTGGTCAACGTATAAAGTACGTTATATTTTAATTAATATGTGCGATATTAGCTTTAGTTCTTTAAGTAATCGTCTTAAAAATACAAATTAGTATAAAAATGTTACTGATCCATCATCTAGAGCAAAAATATTGTGCACAAGCTTTTTGTTTAAGTCCGAAAGGTCAAGAGTTGGTTTCTTCATAGACTTGCAATGGCTGACGTAATATTTGACCCCATGGGCCCCTGTCACATGACTTTTTTCCTTATTTCTCTATTGGGGCCCTGATTTGGCATACCCTCGTTGAAATAAACCTGATAGGTATCGCCAAATTCTTACTAGAGCACGAATTTCAGAGTTCGGAATGAGGTTTCTTTGATGTCAAAGTGGCAAAGACTGGTCGTCATGATTGTCCTCGGTTTTGTCATAATGAAGTCGGTACTATAGTATTATAATAATAATCTCCACAATTTATTCATTTTAATACTTCAGTACATTTTCCTTTTCAGTAATACTTTCACCACAGGGGGTCCTGTTTTAAAAATCAAAATTTTGAAAGCTTATTGCTATTTTGGTATAGTGCTTGACAATACATACACACACAAATAAAAGTGAAAGAGGAGTATAGATGTGAAATAATGTTTCATAAATTTTATGGGAAAATACAAAGAAATAAGATCCTTAAAAATAATAATTAAAAAGATGAGAGAGTAGTTCATATCACACAAAATTATGACAGACGACCAGACGAACAAACAGGCAAGGGCGATTATATAACGTAATATTCCCAAACTTTCTTCCATAGAAATCAATATGTGCAAAAAAGGAAAATGGTGCCCAAAAGTTATACATTTGCCACCTTGTACTACGTTTACACTTTTTAATGGAAAATGTCATGTTTTAGACTTGCATTTTATAATTCATATTTAAAATTGGTAGCAATGCTTTTCCTTTTTATAGCATTTTTGTCTAAAAATCACCTCATGTATTTGCCGATCTCCTACATTGGGGTAGGGAGTAGAGCAGATTTTTTTCTATAAAATTTCATTCGCATTATCATCTTCAATGCGAAGTTTTTTGGTAACTCTTGGAAACATTTTATAAATATTGACATAAAGTGATTTTTTTGCAGATACTGACATTGCTACATCTTCAAATCAAGTTGACAACACCAAAAATGACACAGAAATCGTGCAGTCGCCAAAGGACGAAAATACTGGTTTAGAAAAGGGAAGAAAAAATGGTATTTTAGACATTTATCCTATGATTAATTTTCATCTGTTTTCGTCGTCTTACGACCGTAATTGGTTTTTAAAGACCATGTTTTCTGAAACGTTGTAACCAATTTGAACTAAATTTGACTTACTGTCGTATTATATACTAGTACCCAGATATTAGCCTTTAAGAATAATTCAAAATAATAATGAGTTTTCTTATTGAATTTTGCAATGTGCAGTACAGTATTTATTAACTTGTACAAATAATGAACAGATATACTATTTCCAAGTTTTTATGACACTTTTATTTAATGTGCTGCAAACAAATATCAACCAATGGAATATGTGAACCGATAAATGGTTGAATTGTATATGCGAACCGATATAACGGTTCGCAAAGAACACTAGCCAACTGTTTTATCGGTTTGCATATGCAGTGTACCAGTCAACCATTTACCGGTTCATTCTTTCCATACGTTTAACATCTATAGACGACACTTTAAACAGGGCTTAATTTGGGGTATTTTGTTTCCCTCTTTAATCTACGACTTGAGTATAAGGTAGAAATACACTGATTTTATAAGTATACCACGTAATTATATATAGTGCAGTTTTATTGTTAAAACCTGTTAACAAAGTTAACAGTTAACTTAATTAGAGCAAAATTATACATAGTTCACAAAAGATGGAATTTATATTCTATTGGAGTTAAATAGTTATATCTCTCTTATTTCACATCTGTAGGCAGTCAAACGTATGTTAAAGTACAGTGGCATGTAATATTCTTATCTATTGGAGATAACATCTTTTATATATCAAAAAGATACAGTCATAGAAAAAAAGACATATATCATGTTTTGTAGATAATGAAATTGCAACATCGTCAAAACAAGAAGAAAACAAAAAAAATAACACCGAAACCGACCAGGCGGAGACGAACTCAGATGATGGTGCAAAAAAGGACAAAGAAGAAGGTATTATATCTCATAATTTAATTGTTCGTCTACTTTAAAGAACCAAGTGATTCATTGCCATCGATTTGCTTACGCCGTCCTTTATAAATCTTTTTTTTCAAATATTATTTATGAATCATCTTATCTTGACCGAAATTGCACCGAGTCATGGTAAGGGCGTATATATCTGAAAAATATATGACCTTGCGGAGCAGCCACAATGACTCAAACAATTTAGGATATGTGTGTAAATTATAAATAATTATATTTTACTTGGTAACTACATATCCTATATGATATCATCTTGTAGTCCTATAATGGTCTTTCAGACTTACATGAAATAATTGCGAATAGTTTTTTTATTGGCTGGGAGTTAGTATATGCTCAATCGTTAATTTGTATTTGTCCCAAGTCATCACATTTAGTAGTTTTTACTAGAATTTAGAAAAAAACAAGACTTCTATCATATAAGTTCTTTTAATATTACATCATATTTCTGGCACATCATAGAAATATAGAAAGTAAATGTAGACAATACAAACATGTCATAGAGAAAATATTTGATTCACTGTTAAATATCAAAATGAACAGAAAAGCAACCTTAATTTGTGAAAGCAACGTCAACTTTTAACAAATAAATCTCATCGATCATATCTTCAGATTATTTCCTTCTTCTACCAAAATCATGTCCAAATACTAAAAATCTAAATTTAAGCAAATTGAGTAATACCTTCATCAGGAAAATGCATAAATGTTCATGAACTAAGAATGTAGATGCTGCCATGGAAACAACATGAAAAAGCAATACAACACCAAACGATATATAGCGCAACAGCACAGAAAGTGTAGTCTGTTCATACCACTGCAAATACAAGCAGGTGAAAAAAGGAACATTTAAAAATACTTCCTATATTTGCCTAAAATAAAAAAGTTCCTTTTAAATGAAATAAGTATATTTAAAAAATTCAATCGAATGCATTGTTCTACTAATATGCAATGTAGCATAATAATAAATCTTTTTTAATTTTGGTTCTTTTTTTTTTGCAGACGCAGACACTTCTACAGCCACAACGCAACAAGTAAATACAAACAACAACACAGAATTTGAACAGTCAGAGAAAAAAGAAGCTGATGGCTCAGAAAAGGATAAAGAAAAAGGTATTTTGTAAAGTGATTTGTTAACCTGTCATAATGGGTCATTTGAGCTATGTTCATTAGTTTTTGTTGGTTGCCCATTTTTGCCCTTTAAATATATATAATCATCAAACTCTTATTTATAGTATCGTGGCAGGTGAGAGCAATTACATGTAGGAATGCTGCCGTTTTACCTTCATTTTTTTCTGTCTGACATAATTTTATCCCTTGCTTTATAACCAAATATGCTTGTCCAAATACAACAATTTAGTAAAATTGTCATTAGGTCGACCCTTTTGAGTATTTATGCTTTATTATATCAGAATATCTGCTGTTGTCATGAAAATCATAAGAATGTAATTTTCTGCTACACTATTCTTGTCCGTTCGACACAATTTGATTTCTTGCTTTAAAATGACCTAAACAATTTAACAAAATCTAATTGATAAGTTGATTAGTTGTTTGGTTAACATTTTTCATGATACATGTTGACTTAGACAAATCTGTTGTTTCCATGGAAATTAAAAGACTCACTCTATCTTACCGTCCGACACATTTTGATCTTAGAAACTACTTGACAAATCGGAACAAAAACCTGGTTGGATAGTTATAATTGTAAAACACACACACAGAGAGAGGTAGTAAACGCATACATGAGACAAAATCCTTAACTAAATGAAAAACCCAAATGTAAAGGATCACCACTTTTCTTATTGTCTTACTTCTTGAAGTCGCTATAAAGCTTTCAACAGTGATTCAAAGCAAGTTTAAAACGGTTCATTCCGTCGACTTACGTGGTACTTTTTGATATTGATTGATGACTGCTACAAAAATGTGTTCGCTTGTCTGCACACATGTAGGACTATATAAATGGAAATCTGCCCCAAAAGTTTAGTTCGTATCTGAACTCTGGTATCCCATTTACTTCTAGGATTACCTTCCAGTGAAGATGAAGAAAACACATTCGAAGGAGGAATACAAAACAAGTTCAAAGGCAAGTCGATATTTTTTATGTTGAATGACTACAAAATCTATCAATAATGCTTCTACTACTAACGGTTAAAAATAGATTGATTAGTTTTTAATTATTTCTGTTGACCAATTTGTTGACATCTGATGTTTAATGATATACCTTCATCGCCTTTATGCATATTTTTTCATATACATAAGTGAAATAACAATATATTTTTTATTTGATTTTAATGCTAGCTTAACATCATATAACACAAGTATTAACACGTTTTATAGGTTATTACACCCTTCAAGTAAAAGATTTGAAAGAGCCAGTTTCGTCATATTTGGTTAGAAAACCAGACAGTTCTCATATTGCAGAGCTAGAAAAAGAATTTCAAATGAAACCGCACAACTACTTTACACTAATGGTGGTCAATATTCGTGGGAAAACAGATGTACCAAATAATTTTGACGGCTGCAGACTTGAGACCATAGGTGGAAATCACTCAAGGATAGCTCTTCAAAATATTTTGAAGAACACAAGCATAAACATTGATAGACGTAAATATGAGACACGTTTGTGCGCAGTATACTGCAATTTAACTCCCCAGGAGGCAAAACGTGTGGGGATGGAACACAATGCAATCCATAGATTGGGCAAAGACTTGGATTTCTTTGCTCGAGTTGAGTGTTTCAGAGCTACTCTTTATCAAACGGCTGGTATGAGGAGAAAAACAGATATAGATGAGAAAAAAACGCCAGCAAACAAGGAAACACTGGGAAAATGGAAAAAAGATTTAGAACTGATTACAGGAACAGAAAGTGTATGTTATATAGAAGTTTAAATATTGATACAGTTGAAAAAATATTAAATCGATTAGTATTGTATGCACTATATAGATAAAGCATATTGAAAAGGACTCGGATTAATTTGTGAGAGTCGCAGAAGTATTATAGTCATTATAACGTCAATTATTATTTGTAAATGAAATGCAGAATTTCCTCACATTATTTGTTGTATATTTAGTTGTTTTGGGGATCAATAACCTAAACAAAATCCATGAGGAGGGCCAATAAACCCTCTTTAATATCACAAGACTGGAAATGGAAAATATTATTTAGGCATGACGTCATTGATGCATTAGGTAGCGATATTTTTCTTGAAAAACTACAATCCCTAAAGATGGACCCTAGGACAAATATCATGAATGTGACATATCAAAAGACTAAATAGGAAGTGCTACTAAGGCATAATGTACTTTATAATGCTCAATAGTCCCTGTAGTGGAAATGAAGCTTTATTTAAAGCGTGAAGGGCTAAAATTTAAGGTGAAAGTATAATCAAGGGACACTCAACGTGCCAGAAATTCTTCAGTTGGCTTTTTCATTAGTTTTGTTTAAACACTAAATAAACCTCTGGCCAAAAAGCAAATACGTATTTAAGAAAAAAGTAAGCTTACAAGCTTTTACAGAACAGACAGTGGTATTAATAAGATTTTCATAAAACATACAACAACTTCATTGTAAGTGTATGGAATTGTTATTATTTATTTTGTGGAGAAGCTGACCGATTGCATTTGAATATTAATCTTTTTGTTATTTTAGAGAAAAAAACTCAACAACAAATACAGGTTTGATATGAGCTTAGCACAGTATTCAACACCTTGTTGGATAGAATTGAAGAAGTTTGTTGAGTCCTCAAGCAAGAAAAAGGGCAAAAAAAAGTCGATAAGTGGTCGCCAGCTCAGATGTTTGGACGGCATAGAAGAACTCAAAGTGTTGCGACTTTTGCAGAAATTGAATAGAGGAGAGATAGACTTTAAAACTTTATGTCAACTGTGTGAAAAGTACAAGGGAAAATCTGTGTAAGTACTTTAACACAGTGGTATTTGGGTACTTTAAATTAGTCTGTGTGTAACAATTAAAATTAGATCACTGTGACCTTGACTTGGACCTCCATGGTAGTGAAACCATGTGTACAAAATGTATTTGGCATTACTCTAAAATTGTAAAACCCAGATTCAAATAATTATGTAGATGCATTATAGGAAGTGTGTACATACATATATAGTATGTCATGTTGACTTTCTTTTTCCATTTCATAACTATTTCCAATATTAGGTGTTTTTTTAGCTTTTGAATAAACGTAATATATAGTAAGGTACGTTTGTTACATACTTAATATTTAGAACTTATGTTGATACTTCTTTGCAAGGTGAATTACTTGTAGTATTTTATATATTTGATGAAATTCCACTGACATCCGCGGTTAGGCAGATTGGATGAACCGAGGTATACTTCGTGAGCTTTGCTGGTAGTTATTCTAGTCACAGTATTAGTGATTTTTGGGTTCACTTTTACACATAATAATTGAGACGTGAAAAATATTTGTTCAAATCAGCATCAATTCCCTCTTTCAGTCAGATTTTTTTTTCAGAAGTGCAAATGCCCAGGAGAAAACAGATAAAAGAAAGGACGTACAAAAAGAAGTGGTATTTTTTTTTATATTCATATAATAGAAAGCTCTGAGTTCTTTGTGTGTGTATGTGTGTGTGTGTGTGTGTGTGTGTGTTGAGTTTATTGAACATAACTTTATAATATCAATATAAACTACTATTGAAAAGCAAATATATATCAACAAGAGGACAACAATGTATTTTCAATGATATATTGTATAAATATATCGAACTTCTATTCAATAAAATATATAAAAGTATTCATGTGCTAGTTGAATTTCGGATAAATATATGATGCTGTTTTTTGTGGTTAGTTACATTTGCCAGTATTGTACATATTGTACCAGGATACACATGTTTGCCATAAATGTAAGCACATTTAATAAAAAAGTGGTTAAAACACGGCCGTCAGAGTGTTTGAGGAAATAGAATTAATGAAGTGAAAGTGAAGAATTGTTGTATCTCTGTTAAGTCTACATAAGTTATGACTGGCTCGATTGATTAATCGTTTTATGTATATGTGTAGTTTAATAGAAGAAGTTATACGTCAACTTGAATGAAAAAACCATGGCCAAAAGAAAAGGAAAAAAGAGAAAATATTCAAACAAACCAATACATAAAACAAAGAGGCTGTTAAGCATTATGATCTTACTAATCGATTCAGGTGATTTTATTTTAAATTTGAAGTTATATATCATACAGTTTTACTCTTGTATGTCTAATTTATCTCCTTAGACTGAACTGCAAAAACAGATCGACCAAACAACAGAAATACAGGAAGAAAATACGAGATTAAGAAAGGAAGTTGAAGACAAAAGTAATGAAAACCAACGACTACAGTCAGAGCTTGATAAGAACAAGGTGATGGCTAAAATCTGATAAATAGAAAATATTTATAGATTACATCAAAGAATGGTTTAATGCAAAGTTCAGTGTTCAACATGGACATTTAAACACAAATATTACATCATTTGTTTATTGTGATATATTTGGCATGTTGTCACATTGACTATGACCTTGCGATTTTTGATAATATGACTAGATTTTACAATTGATTATGGTATCAGATCCAACAAAAATATCAGTTTGTTGACCGCCTTCAAATTTTATATCTGTTGTTGTTACATATATATATATATATCAGATGATAATCATTGCTTGTAATCATTATTACGATATGTTTTTTTAATTGACAGTTATATTCAGTGATATATTATTTCAACATAGAACAAATTGCTATATTTTGGCTAAAAGCAATTCAGTGAGACATTAAATCAGGGTTCGTTTTAAATTAAGTGACTGTTGCATAATTTATCGCATAAAAGTAACAGTCAATATAATAACATCAATTATGCTATACGTCACAGTGACCATGCAGACAATCTTTCACAGTTTCGATATAGCTAATTTAACATATTATTGTAAAAATACTTTTCACTTGCTGTACATGTGTATTCTCCTATCTCGATAAGTTTGAAGAATAATTGGTTCAGTCAGTGTTTATAACAGCATGCTAAGCTTTTATTGTAGTAGTGGTACAACGGAGAACATAAATAATGATAAAAGTAAGTGTTTGTTCTGGTAGCTTTTTTATATTTCAATTCATATATCACGCATTTATTCTAACTGTTGTATGTGTATTTGTAGACTGAACTTCAAAAACAGATCGACAGAACGTCAGAAATAGAGGAAGAAAACAAGAGTTTGAAAAAGGAAATTGAAGGCAAAAATAACGAAAACCAAAGACTACAGTCGGAGCTGAATGAGAACAAGGTAAGGACTAAAATCTGATTAATGAAAAATAATAGTAGGTTACATTGGTATTATAACCAAAGACAAGCTTTAATGTGAAGTACAAACATTACTCTTGAGTGTTCAAGATTGATATTAATGTCCATATTCTGAAAATAAAATAGAATGATTATATTATTAATTAACAAGTATATGACATGACATAAGTTCACATTAAACTCCAAGCAAACCTAAGCTTCACTGTTATCAGTCAACTAGTTTGTTTCTGTTTTAGTTTTTAGAGAGTAGCAAAATTCTTTTTCTGTTTGTTCACTGCACTTGCGGTAGCGGTTTCACTATGTTTGACACCCGATAAGAACAACATATAGTTCTCAAAAAACCTTAAAACTAAAAAACAAAATAATAAGAGTAAGCAGTTTTTGTCTCTGTCTCAGGTTTTTTATTTCAACAGAGTAAAACTAATATTTTTTTTCACAGAACTCCGGTATTAGTACAATGTATAGCTTAAAAGGTTTAGAAAAATGGAAATGATACTTCAGTGGGAACATTTGTTTCAGAACAGCTGCCGTGAATTGTACTTATGAGCACCAAGTGCGAAATTTTACGTAAAGTTCCCCAAAATTCTAATATTTACACACGAGGTGAACTTTTCGTATTGTCCGGGTAGAACAAAAAAAACATCTGGCTACCGTGTTTTTTTTAAACGTTTAATTGCAATATTACTGTCAGATTTCATTCAGATCGACATATTAGTTTCACACAGTCAAGATAATGACTAAATACAGAAGAACTTTCATAGTCCAACCAAACATTCAGAATATAGATAAAAATATTTAAAATTTGTGACTGAATGTTCATCTATATACTCTCTCCGAACAAAAACTTGGAAGTTAAATAATGTATGTAGCTTTTGCATACATTTTTCAAATTAGTACTCTTTTTCAGAAAAAAATTGGAAATGTGTACGACGAAAATAGGAGACTTAAAGAAGAAATCCAGAAAACGAAACAACACGAGACAGTCACTAGTAAGCATTCCTTATTCTAATGTTATTACCATTTTAGCCATTAAATGACACAACAATAACAGGAACGACCCTTGACAAACAGAAATGTTTGCAGAAAGCTTGCTGCAAATATGCAGCAGACTTGCAGCAAGCAAAATTGTTTGCAGGAAGAATCAGTACATGTTCGCAGATGTTTGCAACTAGCCGCAAACTTCTTGATATCATTGCCGCTTATTGTTGTAAGTGTGTAGCAAGTTTACAGAAATTTTGTGTATTTGCAGAAACTTTTGCAAGAAACGTAGGATTTTTATAATTGTTTGGAGGAGGGTTGCAGAAAATTTTCAACTTATGGCATGTTTGCAGGAAGATTTCAGAAAACTTAGAAATTAGGAATTTTTGCAGGAATATTACCAAAAAAAATTATAAGGTCTGAGCATATCGGTAAAATCACCTCCTTTAGGTTTAAATTTGAAATTGATGAGAAGTGTTGAGGATGTTATGATTTTAATTAGTATCAGATTTGAAGACAATGTATCTATGCATAAGATATTTGAATAATTTGAGGACACATGTAACACTGCTCTTATTGATAACTGTATGTTGAGTAATTTTATATAGCTATATCAATTTTGAATTTGTGAAAAAAACAAGAGTATTTCATTTCAGCATTTTTCTGAAATAATTTGCAGTGATTAATTATAGCTTCCAAACATGACTGAAATATTGAAATATTAAGTTGTGACTTTTTTACTTATTATATTATTTAATGTTTGTAAACAAAATTTTATACAAAGTAGAATTTTGAATTACATGTACATATTCAATGAATATGTTAATTAGTATGCTAGGTATACTCAGGCTAATTAATTTTCAGATGACAAGTATCATTCAATCAGCAATAATGCATATTCTTATCAATTTTGGACAATATAAAGGCATGCATCTGTCATTCTGTGTAAATCTTTGTGTTCTAATGTATACATTGTATATGTAAGCTAGTGTAGTTTCTGCACGCTTGCACCAACTTTGCAGGGCAGTTATCTCATTTACATCATTTTGTTGGCTGCAAGTCTACCGCAAATACTCATTTACATGGTAAAACCATCACGGCAGACTTGCAGCAAACATCGAAGCTAGTTTGCGGGAAAAGTTTCCGCGAGCTTGCAGCAACATTTCAGGCTCATTTCCTAAATTTGTTTGCTGCAAGCTTGCAGCAAATACTCATTGAATGGTAAAGCCATCTCCGCAAACCTGCAGCAAACGTTTGCTGCACTAGCCTTATGATATTTGCAGTGTAAACGCACTTGTTAAAAGCGGATTATCACATACCCTTTTGGTCCAATGTGTCACTCCATCCGTTTTATTTGGCAAATTTTAATAATCTTGGAAATGGCTGCGAACCGCAACAATAAACCATATAGTTTCTATTTCATTATATTTTGGCAAGTTGAGTGTAGTATATATCTAAACACCAAGGGTTATGCCCTCTATTAATACTGCAATTTTCTATAAAATGTTTGATGTCCTTCACTAATATACTTATTTCCCTATTCATGATAAAGAGAGGAGTTGAATGGTATATATGTCTAGGTCTGAGGATCATTTCCATCCCTTTCATATTATCCACCTGGAATAATCTTCACAAAATCTGAGATTCATACCCCTACACAATATATTTTCCTTTTCGTTTTTGCAAACAAATTTTAATCAGTAAACAACAAAACCTCAGGAGTCAACCCCAGACATTTAACACCAAAAACCTAAACTTATAAAAAGAATGATTGAGAACCGTTTCTTTTAACCATTTATTTTCTTATTCAGTATAAAAGACGAATTAAATGACATATATGTCTACAGTTCTCGTAGATGGCAAGCTACAAGCATTAATGATTCAATTAACTGGTTTTGGAACGAATATTTACACATTTTTACCTAAATTGTATATTTTCAGATATGACTGTAGAAAGTATGAAAGATGTTGACCTTAATCCATCTCCTACAAAGAGATTAAGAATAGATGTAAGTTTATCAAAATAATACACATTCGTTTTTACGCTATATGATTGTATGTACTTAGAAAAAGTAGAGGTAACAATGTGTAGTTTTTTGTTTGTTTTGTTTTTCGTTTATTTGTTTTGTTTGATTCTTTGGTTTCTCTTTTTTTGGTATAGAGGATATAATTCGGCCATTTAAAGTAGATAGATTTCAATTACTGATAATGTTAATACCGTATAAAATGCATACCAAACCCCAACACCTGAATGCTGTATTCTACGCAATAACCGCCTTGGGTGCTTCAAACACTCGACAAAGAGGGTCTTTATTATAAAAGCAAAAAAGAAAAGGATCACAATAGGAACATACAGAAACAGATATGATTGTTATAGGGCTCCAGTATTAGAACTAACGTTTGAATTTGCTTAGAGATAAGGCGAAAGGTATTAGTATTCGACCAGACAAGTTAAATTTGACTTATTATGTTTCCAAAATCCTTCATGTGAACAATAATCATATAGAAAGAGGGTGCTCATTCTCATTATGGCATAGGGGAATTGGGGGTTGGACATAAACAGGAGTTTTGACGCTCATACAGTTGAATACGGTATATTGAAGTTGTTTGTATGCGTCTTAACTTGTGTATGTATTTACGTATTGCTATTGTAGGAAGAAGTACACAAAGAACCCGCAGCTAAGAAAAAAATACCAAATCCAACAAACCAGGATAAACACACCCACACGGTAAGATTGAATAAAAATTATCTTAAAATATACAAACTATTTACTACATATTACTGCATTAGTATACCTTAAACACTTAAGCATTCTTAACATATATATCCAGATATAATATTGCTTAATTGGCACAAAACATCTTTATCTATGAAAAAAATAATAAAGCCCGTACTAATTAAAGACCTTGCATAGTTAGTAATTTGTATGTAAGGTTTTATTGACCTTGCTATATTTCCAATTTTCACATTTTAAATGTTGCAGGACAGAACTGAATACAATATACAAGAAAAAGTGAAAGGTTTCTGGAAAGAAGATTGCAAGTGGTATGAAGCTGTTGTTTTGGAAAAGAAGAAAACTGGTGAGTAAATATTGACAAATTTTCAGTTTTGTAAACATGAATAGAGAGAGAGAGATCATTTCCCTTAGAAGGAGAAAGAAGTTTTTTTCTAGAAATAAGTCGTTGTATTTATCAGTCTAAGTCTATAACCTATCGAATATTATATATACTGGTAACTGTGAGAAGAATTATCAGTCTAAATTGATTAAATTAAAAAATGGTCATAAAGATCAATGAGTTAAAATTTCTTCTTAGAAATTGCGACTGAAAAATTAAATTTATGTTAATGATAGCGTATTACAAAGGTTCATACTGCATTAACAGTATGTAAAAACAACATTTTCTTTTCTCTGAAATACCATTGATAATCTGTACTGCGTTGTCAGGAAGAGTGGTAGATAAACCTCCATTAAAAGGCAATAATAATCCTATTGGCTTTTAAGGAAATACACTTATTTTTTCTTCTGAAGTTATCGATTTTGGATAGAACTTAGATTCAGTCGGATTTTGAATTGAATTTCCTGTCCAGTAATCCATGCCTCGGTATTGACCATATCTTTAGAGATACTTTTTCGAACAACTTATGCAAGTTATAAATTTTGTCAAATATATGATCTGGCTCCTTTGGTCAAGTTAGCTGGATTGTGACTTTTGTATATGTCCTTTTTCATTTTTTGGAGAGGAGAAAATGTTTTCATATTGTATGACTTTCAAAGGTTTTCTTATGAAGGTTTGGCCAGAGAAATCCTTCATAGACTATAACTCCGCTATTTATCATTAAATTAAATTTGTAACTATATTAAAAATTCTCGTTTTAAAAAGTTTTATCAAATCAAATACACTTTACCACTTAACACTCAATGGAAAGACTCAGTTTATATGTTTATATGGTTCATCAGTGCAATTTTAAAGCAGAACAAAAAATGTTATAACCAGACCTTATTTTTGACAATCCGAATAATGGGTATATCTCTACTTACATCTTGAAAGTTTTCAATTCTTGTAATTTCATTTATAATACTTCTCTTAATATTATTTATATATAAAAATTAAACAATAGTTTATCTTTTTCCCTAAAAAGACTGTTAACCAGTTTATAGTTCAAAATACTATTCACCACCTAGTGAATAGTTTGAAAGATAATTCAACACCCTGTTAATAGTTCAAAAGTCACCTTCCGGTTAATTGGTAAAAGGACTATTCATCATTCGGACGAACTTCTGTCGTTCAGATTAATAAAACACTTATTGTAAGACTTGGTACTCGAGTAATTGCAAATTTATTGTCCCTTTCACCATCAACTATCACCCTTCTCTTCAGGTAATAGTTGAATCTCTAGGGTAGGGATTATAAACTTGCTGATACCCTTATGCCAAGTCAGTTATTGAAAAAAATAGATATGGAGTCAATGTCAAGGAGACAACATCCCATCGCCGAAATAAATCAACCAATAACATACATCTAGAAGTCGACAGAAAGTCTTAACAAAGTGGAAAACCCACAATATGCAGCAAGCCCTAAATGGCTCCGACAAGTGTATATAACCAGTTCATATATATACGCGATAATTTCTAGGGTAATTTTTTTATTTTGCATTCTTAGAGGCCTTACAAATTCTTAAAATATTTTATTTTATTACAGAGGCCTTACAAGTTCTTAATATGTTTTAATTTTATTACAGGATATCTGGTGCAATTTACTCTGGACCAAAAAAGAAGAGTTTTAAAGACAGAACATATGAAACACAAATAAATTCAGATAATGAAAGTTCTGACTACAGATTGTTATTTGACCATGTACAGTTCATAAAACCATAATGTGTAGTTTTTTTGACTTATTGACAAAGAAAACCTAGATTTATACAAGAAACAATCTTATACACAAGAACTAATACTTTTGTAATAGATGATAAGAAAGTCTCTTAATTGTGTCAATTTGCAATAGTTGGACAATGTAATTTACGAAGACATTGATATTTTTGATATGCTACGATCATTTGGTTTATTCATATCTGTCTTGTTACAAACACTACACCTTTTTAATTATGAATTGGTATTGTTTAGTTTTATAATGTTATAAGGAATAATGACCATTAAATATTTTATCTCCTGTGTTCAAATGTAGCCGTCATGTTATCTTGGGGTAATGAGTCGTTATACTAGATGCAATATTATAGCTTACTGCAGTGCTTGACATGTTACTTAGAACACAATTAATCAAATGGGCCTTCCCATATATCTGAGTTGAATATATGTGTTGATAAAGCAAAGTAAATTGTCTTAATATGAAATTGGTGTATCTTGAATAATAATTCATTTTTTACTTTGTAATTACAATTTAGTTGTTTTGTTTTGCACCTGTGCTATTTTGCTTTTTCTTTTAGTTGTTTTATAAAATATGTTTTTTCACATTGTTTGCATTGCATCTTCGAGAGATTCACCCTCCTTTGACATGTTATGCTTTTAGCTGAATTTTAGTGTACTGCATATTAAAGGTATGCTGCCGTTTTTACATTGTTACTTTTTAATATTTTATTTTTCTGAGAGTGTTGCTACTCTTTGTTGTATTTTGAGAGTATCGCTACTCTCTGCTACACTTATTTTTTCAGAGTATCGCTACTCTGTGATACACTCTTCACATTTAAGAGTATCGCTACTCTTCGAAATATTTTGCATTCCCAAAGTAACTCTGGTGTTTGATTTTTTTTTTTTAGAGTATCGCTACTCTTTGCTATTTTTCATTTGAAATATTTGAACTTTCTGTATCATATATTTGAGGAGTATCGCTACTCATCAGCTATAATTCAGATTCGTTATGTTTTTATTATTATTGAATCAGCTGTTGGGTATACTCTTCATAAATGAGTAACGCTTCTAACATATTTTGCAAAGAGTATTGATACTCTTGTGCTACTAAATTAAACAAAAACGATTTTACTTAGGCATTAGTAATGATATATAGATTTCTATATTTACACAGGTCTCGAGTGTCGCTACTATTTTCAAACTGAATATGCTTTAAACAATATGTGTTTTCTTAATGGTATTATACACTTTTGACACTTACTATTAATGAAATCTCAATGTATCGTTTTAATATGTTTAGTATTGATACTTTTGGCGTTTTGTTCGAGCTAGTGATAATATACGTTATCTACAAACACTATGTTCATATTCTTCTTACCTTTAACCGAAATAGTATTCATTCTAATACAATTATTTCAAGTAAGGAGTACTCTTACTGCTATATTTTACGCCAGTATGCCTATCCGCATTTGATTACCTCAGTTGTGCAAATAAATATATAGTGTTCTTTGGATCATTTTCGGTGCACACGTGGAGTGTTGCTACTCAGATGTACATATATGATTGTCTTTGCATTTGTGATTCCTTTGTGGCTGGCTTTTAACAAATGACAGAAAAATGGGAATTTTGTATTTTCCCTCTTAAAATTTTATCATGTTGTATCAAACAGATATTAAGTGGTAATTTCTAATATATGTTTGGCACTGAAAACCAAAATGTTATGTTTACATCACGTATTTACTTTATTCGTTTATACATTTTTCCTCACCAGGGAGTGTAAAGTTTTAATTAATTAAGTAAATCAATAATTTTGCATATTTTTGCTAAAACAAAATATCGTCTACTAGTCCTTTTTTTCAATGTTTTCTTTCGGGCTACAAATTTCTGCATTTGGAAACGTCTTTTCCGAGGGGAAGACCTTACTGCATTTCTTCTGATTATTTTTATTCTTTATTTTTCTGTATTGAGTTTTAAAAAGAGTTCGCGACATATCAACCAAGATCTACCCGATATCGGACTCTGGACCTACACAGTTATCTCCCTGAACATTAAAAACACTGTCTACTACTTCGTAGACACCGTTGAATATATCGATATAAAACCTGTCCAGATATGTCAAGGGTCTCATACCGCAACTTTTTCAGGTGTTGGTCTGGGGCTTTTATGGGAGTTATCTCTCCTTATACACCTGACTAAAACAGTTAGTTACTTAAACTCAAAAACCAGAAGACCTAAAGACATAGGGTTTTTACTTTTAAGCTTCTTGGTCCTCGACCTCGATCAAGGTTACAAGGTCAGAGGTCAAGGTCATATCGTAGTTATTATTTTACCTCCGACATGTTGCATTGAGTTTTTACTGCAGTTCATGACATGTCAAAATGAGACTTTCTGTATTATATCGGTATTCAAAAACGGAATTATCTTCCCTATCTTCCCTATTATTCAAAACACAAAAGTCCCCATAGAGACTGTCAGGTAAGAGACATCGGAACCAAACTTGCACCAATATGTTGCTGGAGGTATGCTGTATTTAAGTTAATGACAATTAGCCACCTGCGTCACTTTTTTCATGGACATTTTGGCTGACGAAAACCGTAAGTGAAAATTGGAAAAATTATTTCAAAAACGGTAAGAAATATGGACTTCATTTTGGTAAAGATCACTTAAAAATGGCGAGTCTACCCCGAAATGCATATTCATATATCTAAATTTTGCAATCATAAAATTTTATGATTTTTTTTTTATAAAACTAAGGTTTATCTTGCATAGTTTGCAGGTATCCTTAAACTTTTTATTGCATTTTTGATTTCATTGGCTGGTATTTCCACATGGTCTTCCAAATACGTGGGTTCTACAACTACTGGTGAAGTTAAAAACAGAAACCGCGGTCTGGTGGCCAAAAT
>JAOXYJ010054441.1:0-11987 GCA_028566555.1 Lithophaga nigra
AAGATATCTGTATTAAACAAAGAAGCGATTTAGAATTCGATGATGGTGAACTTATATGGTTTGAGGTTTTTACTGCCTAATTCTAAATTACTTATATGCACAGTTTTCAGGCCTCCTGGAAGTTCTTCCGCGTTTTTGGATAAATCTGAGTACTCAGTCGAACAAGCTTTAAGTATTACTGATAAAACTATAATAACTGGTGATCTAAATGTATATTTACTAACGGAGAATAGTAATCGTCTTCAAGTATTAATAGTTTTATATGACTTTTCTAATATGATCAAAGAGACAACGAGAATAGCGTCCTTATAAGACACAGTCTTAGTATCAAACACGGGTATTGTTATAGACGCAGAGGTAGTCCAGATTGATAGGAATATAAGTGATCATGATGCTACTCTTGTTCACATAATAGTACCATATATCATTAAAAAGACGTATAAAAGGAAAGTTTGGATATATCAAAATGCAGATTTTGCATTCATCTCAATTAAACTGACATATTTTGTTATTTATAACAAAATATGTCAATTTAATTGGGATGAATTTCTGAATCAGTCAGTCACCTGATACAGATGATATGGCTAGTTCTTTCACAAAAAAATATCTTGAGATGATAGAAATGTATATATCCTCGAAAATAGTTCAGATGTGACAAAATGACAATCCCTGGTTTACTTCAGAAATTAGAAGGGAATATGAATAAAGGACAGATTGCATAAATTATCTAGAAAAAACCCAGTTACCACAGTAACACAAAAATACAAATCACAACGTAATAAAGTAAATAATATGATAAAATATGCTTGTGAGCAGTTTTATCTCAGTGCAAATTAATGGTAGATTCCTATTCTAAAGTTGATTCAAAATCTTACCGGTCCCTAATTAAAAACTTATGAAAGGAAGTGGGTCAAATTATTCTATAACAGTGAAACTAATGAGTTGGTCTATAGTGACCTCTGCAAAGCAAATCTTTTGAACGAATATTTTTGCTCTATATCCTCAGTTAATGATGAAAATCTTAGTCTTCCTGGAGTTCCGTTGAGAACCGAAGAAATCCTTGTCCAGTATAATAATGAGTTTACAAGATATTCTAAAAATTTTGAAAATTGGTAAAGCCTGTGGCGATGGCAATATCAGTCACCAAATGTTGAAAGGTACGGCTAATACAGTATGTAAACCTTACAAATTATATTAAATTTTTCATTAGAAACAGGCGAGTTTCTTAGTAGTTGGAAACTTGCTAGAGTTATGCCATCCTTTAAAAAATAAATCAGATCATACTAATTATAGATCAATATCATTGTTAAGCTACGTAGGAAACGTGATGGAACGGGCAGTATATAAATATGTAAATAACTTTATTTTTCAACATGCATTATTGTATGCCTATCAGTCAGGATTTCTTCGTGATCACTCAACTCTAACAATTGCTTGAAATGTATCAAACATTTGTAAGAATTTGGATGAGCGTTTATCAACAATTATAATGTTTTGTGAAATATCAAAGTCTTTTGATAGAGTATAGCGTAAAGGTCTTATTGAAAAGTTACGTTCGTATGGAATAACCGGTGAGTTATTTGAATGGATCAAGGATTATATAAGTAATAGGCATCAAGTAGTCTTTGTATATGAATAAAATGAATTTCGTCTCCTGGTATTGTTAAAACAGGTGTCCCACAGGGTTCTGTACTAATCTCTTATTATTCTTATTATATATAAATGATATTACTGATAATTTAGAAAATACATCAAGGTTGTTTGCTGATGACACTTTGCTAACTTATTCTAGTGAAAATTTTGATACAGTACTAGATATCAATAGTGATATGATTAGACTAAATAAATGGCGAAAACTTGGCTTGTCGATTTTAATCCCAAGAAAACAAAACAAAAGTATTTGTACCAAATAGAGCACACCCTTATATTAATATAAATTTGATAATGAAAACGTTGAAGTTGTTACTAATTACAAACATTTAAGTGTAACTCTATTATCTGTTGAAAGAGCTGGATAATACATATAGTAACATTGCAAACTATTCATGGAAACAGATTAACATGACCCGGAAGCTAAAATTTACTCATTATAGTAAAAGTTTACCTAACATCTATCTCTCTTCATCAGACCAATTTTAGAATATGCTTGTGAAGTTTGGGACTGCTGTTATGAAAGAGAGGTAGAAAACTTAGAAAAGAATCAGCTAGAAGCAGCCCGAATAGTTACTCGTCTGACAAAAGTTGCAAGTAGAGAATCATTATATTTAGAAACTGGGCGCAAGACTTTAGCCGAAAGATGTAGACTTCGAAAACTTACAGTTTATTATAAATGCATAATAAGTTACCCCCACAGTACTTATATGACTGTTTACCGCCATTAACATCGGGCTTAAGTGGCTACGCCTTACGAAATAATGAAAGTTATGTAGCTCCTAGATGTAGATTACAGACAATCTTTCGTTCCATCTACGACTTCCCTGTGGAAAACTTTCTAAATCACGACCAGAAACTCCCCTACTATTTCAACGTTTAAATATTAAAATTAGAGATAACACTTTTTAACCACCCGAATATATAAGCTAAGGACCAAGAAAATCAAACATTATACATTGTAGACTTTGACATCAGTGTAGTTTTCTAAATGCTGATCTCTCAATGGCACATTTGATCAATGATCCCAAATGTTCCTGTGGTAAACCTAGTGAAGATGCTATTCATTATTTCTTAGAATTTTTTTATACCAAAATGTAAGAAGGACCTTACCTCACGAACTAAACCATATTGAAATTAATATTGAAACTCTTTTGTTTGGTAGTGATCGATATAGCTCCCATATAAACTCTAGAATTTTTGAAAAATTCCCTACATTTATAAATCAAAACGTTAGTATGTCAGCCCACAGCCCAAATAATTTACCATCTTTCATCAAATTATAATTTACTGAATGATTCTGTTGTATGTGCTTTGCAGTCAATATGTGTGTGTGTATTATAAGTATACTAAGGAGAAGATTTTATGTAAGCTGCTATAACTTGTCCAATCCTTTTGCCATTTATGCAATAAAATATTATTAACCTACTACATCGTATAAACGATTTACTAAATTGTTCATTAAATTTCCAAATAGTACCAATGATTTTATTTTATTTTTATGCATTATCAAAATTTCACGAATAGGCTGTCGTAGAAAACTGAGGATGTCCACAATCAAGGGAGTCATGATGAAATATAAGTGTATAAAAATCATAAAATTTTTAAATAGATTATCCAAGAACCTTGACTTTTACCTGAAATGAACATTTTTCTCTTTTTTAGTTTATAGTTTCACTCTAATACGGTATAATATGTATACGCAACCAATTTTTCATATCTGGTTAAATATCCTTCTAGTGTTTGAATACTGAAAAAATTAAATAGTAAACTCTTCTTACGGATATATCTGTGTCCACTGGGAGGATCCATTTACAAGTATTAAAACGATTTTTATTAGCATTAATGCAGTCAATCAAACCATAATCAAATAGTCAGATTGAATATTTGCTTTTCAATCAGTTTGATTGGCACAAACGTATTTTGATACTTTTGTTCGAACAATGAACACTGTATATACAATTTACCTACCTTACTGTGTTTATTTTTCAAAATGGTTTGCAAAGGATATTACATATTATTTATGCTTTTAATGAAAATCAGTGGTACGTTATTGCCGTTTTTTTTTTTTTTTTTTTTTTTGTTTTTTTTTTGTTTTTTTTTTTGGTTTTTTTTGTTTTGTTTTGTTTTTTTTTTTAATTTGGAATAAGTTGTGGATGATTTGGTCTTACATATTTGGTTTGTAGCATATTTTCCTTCTAAACTGCATTGATTTCATTCATTTAGTTAATATTTTAGGTGCTGATTTTGCGGCATGTACGTCCAACAAGGAAATAGGAGAAAGTGATCCCTCAAGTAAAAGTGGCATGCGTGACACTGAGATCGGTAAGATGAACGAATAGATACAGGATGCCCTTCATAAGTCATTATATATTTAGTTCTTCATTTTTTATAACTATTTGAATATCTGTCGAGCGTATTTTGAAACTGAAAAATCAGTAAACGCAGTAATTTGTGGGGAATATCGCCTGAAACGTTTCATCAATGAAAACTTAAAAAACATAATCCAAAAATATTGAGGTAACTGTCTTAACTAAAATTTAGCTATCATATGAATTAACTGAACCAGTTGACTGCTAATAAATTTTAGGGGTCCATATGTATTGAATAATAAACCAATGTCCCATTTCTTTGTATGAGTGAATTGCGCCGATTGACCCGAAGTTAATCCGTGCAAATCGCATTGTTGAAAATCGTGACGTTTAAAAATCTGTATTGTGACGTCAAATTTTTCCGGAAAATGCACTAATTGGAAACTCTTCTATACTGAACTTGGTTACATGTGTCTAACGGTAAAATTGAATGGCGGTTTAAACTGTGAATTTTTCTTACATATAAGTCTCTTTTATTTATAATTTGTTTGCTGTCATTTGAATCTGTTAATATTATTTGATATTCTACTGACAGGCAGAAACGGAATGAAAAATTTCCACTTTATTATCAGAGTACATATGTAATTACTTCTTTTCGTATAACATAGGTCAATTCAATTATTTGAGAGGTATTTCCTTCTTCCGCAATTAAATTGTAATTGGTCCGTGAAAAGTTTTAGTATTTTCTTTTCTATATTCCTAATTTTTCCAATTACATAAGTTAACTCCCCTTTACAATACACAAGTTAACTCCCCTTTACACTACATATTTTATATTGTTTTAATTAGAGTGTTAAAATTTTGTAAATTTTGAGCTATAGTTTGTGTTCCTGATGGGAAAAATGGACATTTAAAGAATTTGCAAAGGTTGCAATTTTTTCTTTATAGCTAAATATAATTACAGAAGAAAATGGAGGAAATGTCTATTTAAGGAAACCTTACCTACAGAAAAAAATAACTCTTAAATAAGAACACTCACCCATGAAATCCTAAAACTGAGATAGGAATATATTTTTTTCTGTGTTACATCTGTAAGTGGTTAAGGTCGTTTACGTTATTTATTTCTAGGTACTGTTATCTTGATGTACCATTACGAATATGAATACTCGTGCTGCGGATTTTTATACAGATGGGAAATTCATGCGGACTCTTCTGGAGGTACAATAGATGCTCAAGTGTGGAGACCTGTCTCCGGGGATTCGTTTACACTTGTCGGATACAATACATTAACACCAAATGGTACGTTTTTTTTTATTGGTCTTTCATTACAAATTCATTAATGGGTGATGGATTTCTTAAATATACTTTACTATTTTAGTGGTTGTATTCACGGGATCAACCAGCAATTTTGTCGATTATCGATTAACTATGCTGGACTCACATTATTGGTTTCTTGGTGTCTACTATCCTAAATTTTTGTTTCCCCCACAGACAAATTGTGTGATCATTACCGAAAAAGTCTTTTTCATGCTGTTCCGAATTCCAAGATTTAACAATGGACCCTGTGGGAATGATCTTACAGATCTTGGAAACGACTGAGACAGATAAACCGAGACTGTTCATTATTGATCACTGCATGGTCCTTCACCAAATTTGTGTTTTTTATGCCGATCGCAACTCCAAAATGGCCAAATTCAAGGGGCATTAACATCATTGGTCCTATGAAAAATGCGCTAAAAATGACTTTTCATGAATAATTATTGGATAGCCCTTTATCAAATTGTTTTTCATGGCTGCCAAGTGGAACATAGTTTAATGATGGATCATGTCGTGAATACACTTAAAATGTTCTTTTCCGTTTTCTTGGAAGCAACCGAAACATTTCTTGAATGATGGTTGGTAAGACCTATTCCTATTTTATATCTTTCCTACCAATCGGAATTCTAAGATAGCCTCCACAGTTGAACAAAGTTTAACGTTGGATCCTATGGAAAATAAATTTAAATGTCTTCTTGAAAACCGAGTCTATTCAACCACCTATTCATCATTGATTATTAAATGGTCTTGTTTCCGTTTTTATGCCTGACTGAATTCCAAGATAAATAGCATAGGTTAAAATTGAACATTATGATGAAATCTCCTTAAAGATCAATAACATGAAGGAAATCTTTAAACAACTGCAATAATAATCAAAACCCATCATGAATGATCGCTGAACAGTCTTTCACATGCAAGTCTGTTGTTTTAGTTTTTGATTTTACAATCAGGTGAGCGGTATAGACACAGGTGAGCTTATAGTTCATAAGTGCACTGATTATGTCTTATCATGTCCTGAATGTAATTTTTTATCAACTATTGATATAATACTTACATCTAATATCAATCAAAATGGTGCTGACTACGTCATTTTTATTGATACGTTATAATAAACCACAATTTACACTGCACAAGATACTAAAATGGTTCATGTATCCACAAAAATAACTGAAGAAAAAACTGTGCCAGAAGAGATGAAAAAGTGATAAAGGAGGAAAGAATACTATACGAGCTGCGGTAAATTTATTATACGAAACATTCTTGTTAGAAGGTTGATATCTACAGTAATAAATCCTACCAAGGTAATTTCCGTCAGAGCTTTCCAAAGGACATCTAGACCATATCATACATATTTCAATATTTATTTATTAATAAAGACTTTTGTGTTGTCTTAATGCAATACCTTTTAACCTTTATAATATTGTGCAAGTTTGTTTATTCTTTCTCACTTTGTATGTTCAAATTAAAATGGGTAATGAATATATTGATTTCATCAAAGTGTAAAATAATTCTTTATTTTTCTGACGTAGATCCTGGAAACAATGAATTTCATACGATAGCAAAAGGACAGCGAATTCGCGTAGATCAAAACGATTATATTGGAATGTGAGTATTTTTAAGTGATCCCATTTGTGGAAATATCAATTATTTTCGTAACAATAGGTCAAGATAACTACCGTAAACGGATTTCGTGGCCATACAAACCACATGAAACATCATTAAATATCACAACAGAAGCAACAAAGCAATATTTATTCACTTCATGATCGAAGGGTTTAACCTGAAATTTTTAATGCTAAACATCTTTTTTTCAGAAATATCTAGAATTTATTAGTCGGATTTTGACGAAATATTCAGAATCTATTACAGTTCCTTTTGATCATTTTTATATGAAATTATGGTGAGTTTTCAAGAACACAAGAACCAAACACAAAAGTGAATTATTTTTGTCTACGCATTTAATTCATGTGATCGGTAATACAATTTAAAAGCCAAGAAAAACATCTGACATACAAATTTAACGACAAAAGTTACACACACAGCTTGCAAAACTTTAAATTCACAAGAACGAACAAAAACGAATATGCGCAACTTGCCAAATTTTTAATTCACAAGATCTCCATTTTAGCACCGATCTTTGTATTTCTTCACTTTAATTTCAGGCATTCAACAGGAAGCTTTCTCATCACTCACGGTTATGCAAACAGTGGTTCATATAGGAAGAAATTGACCGGCATAACTACAGCGATGACGTCACCCTATGATTGGTCTTCGGCAACAACTGTTGCATTCGACTACGGGATTAATTCATTTGTAGAACCTAGCAAGTATTTTTGGAAAGGTCCCCTTTTTATAGGTTATATACAGCATATATTAACATATTAATAACATTATTTCTTTTTAAGATAAAAAATGACTATTTTAAAGCGTATTTCCAGTCTGTTAGACACTGTTGCCGTCAAAAAATGAGGCAAAAGATGTCCCGCGGTTGAAGGACGGGTACATGACTTTACACACTTTTCAAGAATTGAAAACTCATAGATGAATTTTCGACATTTTTGAATCCTACTGTCATTAATAAAAAATAGACCAATCCGTTCTTACGTACATGTTCTCTTTCAGGACATAATTGACGTCACGGCAATGAAATTGAAAATTGTTATATGGTGACAAGGGAAGAAAACATTATTTTTTCGAATACGAGCACTATATTTAAAAAGACGGTAGCTATTTAACCGGATCCGGTTGAATAGTCCCAGAACTATTTGACCGGATCTAGTTAAATAGTCAATGGACTATATAACCGGATCCGGCAAAACAGCCACAGATAGGATAATGGCTATTTGACCGGATCTTTGCAATAAATGTTGAATAACTTACGGAAAATGTAAGATACTGAATTATTGATTTATAAAACTGTGCTATTTTTAAACCAGATATTTCAAAAACTGTTTGGTCTCTCACGAATATGAAATTATCATATAAAATTTATTTTGTGAACAGAAATAAATCATTTAAAGTGAAACCTTTTTAAAAATTATAACAACGGCCGGTTAACTTAGAAACGATGTATATTGTTAAAACAGTTTAAGAAAAATGCCTATAGGTTAAAAGATTTCATTAAAATTTCAGTGTTTCCTCAGTATATGTTCAAAGTGAACGTCATGGGCATTGTAGTAGGTGCAAAGTTAGATGTTGTAACCACATGGATGAAAGTCAATGACCCTAATATATACATCCAGATCAATTTCTTGTTAAAACAATGCCTTTCCCTTTGGAGAGAAACCAGCTATAAAATGAATTAAAATGTATTTAAGACAAATTCATCATAATTACACACTACATGCATAGATAGATATATATGGACTCTATTTTTCGAAGTAATGTTTTTACTTCAAATCAGTGCATCGTTGCCACTTAAGTTTATGGAATCGACTTAATAATCAATTAAGACTAACAACCGAGGGCCAGAATTAGTAATAACCCTAAAATGTTTAACACTGCTATTTCTTTTTAATATATTCCTAAAATGAACTTTTTTTCTGGTTTAAATTTAATTTAATTTAATATTTTTATTTATTAGTTTTAATCTTAGATTTTCACGTAATTTTACATACAGTGCAGTTCTATTCATTGAACCCCCTCAATAAATTCAGTAACTTGCATTTTTCTTTAACATACTAATTTTTATTACCTCAGCACTTTTGCAAAGATCCGGTTAAATAGCCATAAACTCGTTTGTAGCTATTTTGCCGGATCCGGTCGAATAGCTCCAGGGCTATTTCACCGGATCCGGTCAAATAGCCCAGGGACTATTTTGTCGGGTACTGTTAAATAGCCACTGCCTTTTAAAAGAAAGATTAAAATAAAATAAAAATTTGATCATAAAGTTTGCAAAGTCATCACCCTAGACCTCATGTAGTTTTTATCTTGAAAATCCCATATTTTTATTTTATTTTATTTATCAGTGAAAACCGCTATCACACTGAAAAGAATGGCCGTTCATTTATTTAGTTGGATAAAATTATCTGCATGTTAGATCAATGGTGCATTGTTTAGTTATGTTAATTATTATTTTTTTCTTTCACAGCGAATTATATACATGTATATATATATATTTATTTTCTTTCAACTAATTAAGTCCGAACGCAGAGAGATTAATATGTTAAGTGTAACGCGTTTGCACATATCAGAGTTTGATTGACTCATGTGATTGGTGATGATTTTTGCCTGTTTACTTTTGCACCAAGTATGTGTACACCGCATTAGAGACAAGTGGAAATCTTGTTCGCATGTACAATTTTCTATCTGCACTGTTAATCGTGCTACATCCAAATAAAGATTTGATAACGTCAATTCAATCACGGGAAGGGACATAACACCATTAAAAATTACCAATAAAAAGTTTTTTCCTAGACGCCCGGTGACACGCATGTTTTTCAATTTCTTGGAGAATGTACTCCGGTTATATGTGCAAAGTTTAACGTATTTTCAACGGTAGATCTTTTTATATCCTCATTTACAAGATAAAAATGAAAACGCAACAAAACGACGGGAAAGAGTTTAAACATCGAAGTAAACAGTAATGAAAACCACGTTATTAGTAGTAAATCTTGGAGCTAAACTGTTGTAAAAAGATTAACAGTCACGGATTTAATCTTCCTTAATCTTGGAAATTTAATCAGTTAAAAGAGCAAAGCTGGTGCATGTGTATCTCAGAAAAGAATCCAATTGCAAAAGATTTTTTTTCAAATTTTCCTTAATTTTAATCTCGTTAAGGACCATCTTCAGGCAAAATTTGTAAGATAATTTGAATAGAACAGTGATTTGTCGTCAAGTGTGATTTAAAAATTCCAATCTTCATTATTCAATTTATAGCAACAGTTTAATAATAGTTTCAGCCATGTTGAATTAAGTCCAACGAAGCAGCATAAAATGAATTTCAAGTTTTGTTTAGTTTTGTTTTTCATAAAACTTCATAAACTGAGACTATCATATATAATTAAGGATTTATAAACCGATAAACTTAAAATCCTAGTTTATTACCATTATATCAATTATCACTCGATAAAATTGCATTTTCAAAAAGTTATTGATTCACTAAATTATTAGATGATAATCCTGGTTTCCTGTTGGACACACTGAATTATCAAGTAATAATGTATATATATTTTTAGTCTATGGACTAATATTATTACGGATAATCGTAGTTTTTCGTTATTAACCTGCGGTTTCATTCCAAAAGCTGGATTCTTACTAATCACTTTTTCATAATAATCAATTTTAGTCTATTTAAGGGTTTTCAATGAAAAAACAAGATTATCAGAAGTTATTTCGCAAAAATATGCATATCAGAATTTTTTAATGAGAAATAGGATTATCACCGAAAATCCTGTTTTATCAAGCAACGATCTTATTCTCTGGATGTTTTGTAAAACAATTCTTCGAAAAATTCAAACCAAGATTTTCACTTGAAAATCCAAGTCTTCAACCATATTTTTCAGTTCTGTCTGGTTTAAAATTGAAAATGCTAAGGTATCAGTGATAACTTCAGATTTAGCCCGAAAAACCAAGGTTTTCAAACTAATTAGTTCCTTGGTTGATTATCCTAGATTATTGGCGATGATCTCAATTCATTTGGTTTCGGTGAAAAAAGACGTGCCATGAGAAAGGCAAATTTAATGTCTAGACTTTTAAGTGTCCATATTTTGAGTCAATATCTTTAACCAGTGACCTTCTGTAATTTATTTGGCTGTTCCTGCAAATGTGTACTTGACATTTATCTTTTTATTAAATTTAATATCATATAATTCATAGGTGAAACTCCTCAATTTGATGATTTGAATGATATTACTGTCTACAATGACGCTGTATTACTTGGGATGGTAGTGAAATCAATGGCAGTGTCTGATAATGATCCAGAGGATTTGTCTAGTCTTACAGTTTCATTAGAATCTGCAAGTAACAGTGGTACCACGTATTTCGAGTTTAATGCCGGATCAAGTAAGTCTTATTTTACTTCTTTCATTCCCAATGTTGTTATTTAAAAAAAATACAAGAATATTTCAACATCAAATCTGGAATCTGAAATCTAAATATAAGACAACAGAAATTTAGTATTTAATGGTTTTTAATTCCACAATTTTAAGAAAGCTTAATAGCTATTAAGCATTTCATTGTATGAACATCTGTTTAAGGTGAAACACTATTTAAATCAAATGCAAAAGAATATTACCAAAGTTGGCATAAAGTTGGCTTTCGTAACTCAATAATATTTCTAATAAAGATGTAGGTTTTATACTTTTTCGAGATTTTCTTGGATAGACAATGGTACTCTTTTCTGCTAGACCCTAATGGACTATATAGCGAAAATCTATAAAAGTAACTTATTTATGCCATAACTAACCAAAGAAATAAATAGAAGTTTGAAATATTTGTGTAAAAGAAAAGCTCTCCGTTGAAAAAAAGAAAAATGGAGCTGCATCGGCTTTTTCCTTGTATTTTTACAATAAATGATGAAAATGTACGGTTTTCGTTTTAAGTCATATGGTCAGATTATCACCCCTCTTCATTTTCTCGAGTTTAAAAGTATGACATTTTTAAAAGTAAAAGTAAGCGTAGTATACCGAAGTTCCAGATTCATAAATTCGTTTGGAATACACAATATCGAGAAACAATTGGACGTGATCGCATGAACTCCATGAGGAG
>JAOXYJ010054550.1:0-11985 GCA_028566555.1 Lithophaga nigra
AAAAATAAAGTAAAATAATTCTCAATTTATAATCATATTTCTTTTTAATGCGAATCTATGACTGAAGATCTGAGCAAAAGACAACAATATAACGGAAGCGTATTGTACACGTTAGAACTTATCCTAGCTATGTGTGTCTCATCCCATTCACAGAATGGATGGATGGATACTTAACGTCCAGCGGCTAATCTTACAACCATATTCAGGACGAGAAAACAATATCATAAATGAACCCTGTTTTGCACTTGACCAACACCCAGAGTTGGATTTATATAGTGCTTGCTCACTGAAGTTACAGTGTGCGGGAGGACATGTCACCACACTCGGACAAGTTATTCTGACTCCGAGCCGATCAGTCTTTGCTCTTAATTCTTAATGCTGCGTCTTTAGCAGAAAAACAGCAAATACCAATTTTAATGTCTTTGATTTGACCCTGCCGGGAACCTTCCGCACTCGTATTCGAGGCGAGCGTGCTAACCATTACACCATTAAGGCGGTCTGCACAAAATTGTGATTGCTGACCAATTCCCAGTTCCCATCCAGCTGATCCGGTGAAACCCCCGACCTAGGGTAGGGATCTGGGAATCTTAACACATGAAGCGGAGCGCGCAGCACTCGGACTTTAACCTGTGCTGTTAGGTTTATGGTTATGAGTAAGCCACCTTAACCCCTCAGCCACCCAGGCTCCACCAACAAAATAGTTGACGGATATCAAATACATGTAGTATTTTACAAATATCAATTGATTTTTGTTTTGGTGCATTTATTTGTAATATGGTAATCTGAATGCAATCATTAGAAGACAAGTGATTACCGTAAATAAAACTGAATTCAGCATCACAACCACAAAAATATCTCTGAAATTCCCTCCCTTGGCACTATATGAAAGAGAAATTACTGTAACGATATTTTTCTGTATCTGCCAGTGGTTAAGTCATGCACTACTTTGTTGGGGTTAAAAAGGCCCGAATTTATATCAGATTCAGCTAGAAAGTGTAGTCCTGAAAGGACACGATGTAAACACAACAGAGAAGAAAACAGGTCGATCTTCCTTTGAAACAGTTCAAAAGAAGCATTATTATTATTATTATTATCAACACATTGTATTATAGGATTAGTCTATAACGCCCTCATTAAGATGTTTGGAGGCCTTTTAAACTGGTAGTTCGTACTGAGTTGCTAATGCGCAAAGGTTTAGGTAAGGGAAGCTAATCAGAAAATGCTGACAGGAGTAAACAAGGACTACTTACTGATGAAAATATAGATGAATGAAAACTAAAGGAAATATTGAAACGTGATTAAAGGAAACAGTCTAGTCAGCTTTCTTTCCATAGATTATTATTACGTAATCGTTTTCAATTATACAGATTACTGCATACCTGTAAAACCTCAGGTCATTAAATACTTCCGTATGTTGAGTGTACAATGCAAAAGATGACCAACATTTAGAAAATGTAACTGTCACGATCATTACCTTCTTATCTAACATGACGATGTAGAATTTTCAAACAGTATATAATGAATAAATTGTTTTCTAGATGTAAGTAGTTAATTAGCGGTCATGTTTTATGCATTAGCACCAAGATAGTATAACACCGTTTCCCTGTTTCACGAATGAAACCCAACCACAAATATGTCAAAATACCTCGATTTTTTATAAGATAGTCTTTCGTCATCGACACTTATCTGTATTCACAATAGGTGAAGTAAAGAAATAACGAAAATCTACATATATATGGATCTTTATTTACAAAATTTAATATCGGTACCACATCCTGCTCATCGTCCTGATTGAAAACAGTGAAAAAAACGATACGCAGTTTCGTTTATTTGGCCTTTTCCATTTGAACATAATCCCTCGAAACAAATAAAAAATCTCGGTTTATTGACATCTGAATCCCAAAATACATTTAATAATTTTATAGCAGTACGTATGACATAAAATAACAAGGAAACTTTGATGTAAGATGGACTAAACATATTTTTGTGTCTATCAAAGAAAAAAATAGTTGCAGTTGTGTAATCACTTAATTGTAAATAAAAGGTTTGATAAAGTTCTTATATATGCTTTCGAGGGTTGAGGTTGTTAGGTTTTATCGTCATTTTCAGAAATTGTTAAGCTTTACTATGTCTACTAAACTTACTGGGAGAGGAAAGCCCAGACAGCTAACCAACTGTCCCGTTGAAACTCTCAACCTTGGGTAGGTGTTTTGAGAACTTAACACGTGAAGCGCCGCAAGCAGGACTGATCCCGCGAAAGTGGTGTTTAGCTTGTGGTTTGAAACAACTCTGCCATCCAGACCCTGTTATGCTTTCGAAAATTTAGGTTACATTACATACAATATACCCAAACTCGAAGAACTTCATAGTTGCAAAATTGAAAATGCGTCTTACATAAATTGTACAGATTGCATTCACACAATTTTTTACACTGTCTAAGTCTTTGCATCTAAATTTGAAACGTTCACAAAATCTCATATTTTACCATGTAAATATCTATCAGGTGACTTTATCTGAACAACTCGGATACATTACTGCAACAGTAGTCAAAATACACAATGTACTTCCGTTAGACATTTTTGCTAGTAATAATAACACCTAGTGACAATTACAGTGACTGTCGCAATGAGTCTCCAAATCACCTAATGTAATGATGCATAATTATCTGAAACATACATCAGTTTACTTATCACAACGTCGCTGGTTTTCTGTAAAATGATATTAAGTTCCTCAAATTTAATCATTCTCACAAAAAATTCATGTGACAAATGATACGTGGCTTTCATATATTTATTCACGTAAAGTTAGGTGCAGTGCTAACCTAACTAATTTGTGAGCTGACTCTCCTCCATAAAATGATAACATTTCTCTCCCGTTTAACAATGTCTGCTTGGCTAGTCTTTTGGACAGTTATTAATTTTGTCGTTTTGCCAATGCTGAGCGTTCCTCTTGATAGCCTATAGCAGTCCTCTTGATAATGTAGATCCACTCCGCTATCGTCGATAATTAGACGTTTTATACTTTGGCTTACGTAACAATATCCTAGTCAAGTTGAAAATTCATACTTGGTTGACCACTACGGAATTACCGCCTCTCAGCTTTGCGAGTCTTATTAAACAAGTTAAACAAAGTTAAAGAAAGTAATGAAATATGAAAAAGCAAGCTTCATGTATTCCATGGATGTCAGCTAACCTCATATTATTATCATTTTTAAAAGTTTTTCATGCAACTGCAAACATGTAAAAACTTCACGTAATAAATTCTTTTCGTTTGATTATATGAGACCAACATTTATAAAATCTAACTGTTACAGTCAGCCAGTTATTAAAAAACAATTATTTAGAATTTTCAAGTAATATTTGACGAATAATGACTAAGTTATTTTCTAGATGCATGACATTAATTGTCTTTATGTCATTTTTAATTTTTTTTTATTATTTTTATTTTTTTGAACTTTACATCTGCGCATTATGACATCATCGTCCATCTCAAAACTGTCAATACACATTATCACAATCACAAACGTAAAAACTTGATCGGAGAGTTCTTTTTAAAAGAACATTCATTTGTACTCATAAGAGATTAAATAATGAAATAATTTGAAACAGTGTAATTATAGGAAGGTATAGAAATAGTATATATTTATTTGAAGGGAATCTGTATTAACGCAAAGCAAACCTGCCATGTCTACCTTATTGAAAGCTGAAAAGCCTGTACTTTTCGATTGCTAATCATCATTTCTATCTTAAAATACCAAATGGAATCCTCAAATAAGTAAAGAGGCTAGCCGAAATCTAAATATACATGTGGTGTGAATATGCTTCATATTTTTATGTTTAATGGGGGCCTGGGTAGCCGAACGTTTGATTTTGTTTACTCTTAACTACATGGCTAGTATCGCTAGCGCGGGTTCCAGTTCTGCTCGTTTCTGTGTTCAGATCTCCAAATACCTACCCAAGGTTAACTGTCTAGATTTCCTCCCCCAGCAAGTATAATAGCCACGACAAAGATGAAAAATAGCTGGAAGTGACTATTAACCCCAACAACACAATCCGATTCTTAATTGAAAATGAAAATTTCGTTTAATTTAAATATGAACATATATTTTTCTCCTAATATACCCTTTTTCAGTTGGAAAACTTGTCATTGTTGAATGAATTTATTTTTAATGTTATATCAAAATATTTTTTTCGTGCATCTCTGCAGCCATTGTTTTGTCAAACGTTTGATAAGAGTGAAATGTGTCATTTTAACTTAGAACAAGTGATGTATTTATGACGTAAATTAAAACGTTTCAACGAAAAAAGTAGCAGTAACCCAGATTTTGCTAATTACGGTACGGCCTTCATTTTTTACTGGTTCTCGTAACATTTATATTCCAACTAGGCTTATGACAGCTTTCCGACTGCAGATTGTAATAAACAATATTTTCTATTACCAGTTTTACTGGGAGCCCTTACATTTTCAATCACTGTATTTTACGACAGCTTAATTAGCTTAGTTTAAAGCTCAGATGTCCCCTCCAATAGCTTATTAGGACGAGCATTTTCCTACTCCATGGAAATTCATAATGTTATTGACCTCTTACTTTGTTACATCAGCAAACTATACAGAATATGGAAAAACTGGAATTATTCCGTATGTTGATCCATCATTAATCCATTAACTATTTTACTAGAAGAGTTGGATTACAGAGAGACTGAGGTAAAATCCGTAGAGGTACTAACAAGAGAAAATTACAATTATTCCGTATGTTGATCCATCATAAATCCATTAACTATTTTACTAGAAGAGTTGGATTACAAAGAGACTGAGGTAAAATCCGCAGAGGTACTAACAAGAGAAAATTACAGTCAATCAGACTTAACTAGAGACAACACTTGATATTAATTTAGTAAGAAAAAACAGTAAATACCATCCAGATATCGAAACTCATTGATCCACGAATCAAACAACAAATCCGAAATCAAACGATAGGAATTTGCACGAACTTTCAAAGGACTGAGACAAGATGCGTCGACATGCTATGCTAGCATCACCCGTCGTGCGATTTCGTGTCACATCCGGTGATAGTGAGATCCAGGAAGAATGTAGGACTCACCTTTTCTATCAATGACGAATAAATATGACCACTTAGCTGAGACATTGACACTTTGAAGTGTTACACCAGCTCATGGTGACGGCCGTAAAATTTACGGAGGAATGACTTTAATCTGGTTGTTTTAAATCCGTGCTTAAGCAACTTTCCTGTCAACAGTGTAGCCCTGTTCAAAACGTCACCATAGCAAGAACAGGCTCCATTGTATCATTTGTGACAAAAACACACCGTAAGCAGGGGTAGTTGGTATATTGCTGTTCAAGAAAGGAAATTTACTATAGGAAAATTAAAGTCGTCTCTTTTGTCATAGTTCCTGGATTGCAGGAGTCCATTTTTTCAATGTTTATGTAAAGATCTAGGTATGAAGCAGACCGTTTTGTATCTGTTGTGTCGTTAATTTCGAGTTCACGAGGGTAGATCCGATGTAAGTAATTGGCAAGTTTAGGATTGTTTAGCGAGGGAACATCGTCTGTGTATATGATGTGAAATTAAAGAACTTAGAAACACTTTTGTTTTTCTTATCTTTCAAGGGTTCTTTGATAAATTCTGTTTCATATGAATATAGAAATAGGTCAGCAAATAAGGGACATCTTGTTTTCCATGGGGATGCCGATCGTCTATTGACAAATACGCCCACTGAATTCAACAAATATGTTTTAAATCAGAAAGAATCTCATTTTTGGTGTATTTGTTGTTGGAATGAGTGTGGTGTTCTACGAAATATGATTTTTTTTTTCTACTCAAAAACAAATATTTATATTTCCGAGTTCCATGTTAATGACAAAAACATTTAGTTATCAATATTTTGAGACGTTCCTTAAATAAAGCCGTTCGTTCTTAAAGAAAGTGTTAAATATAGATGTTTTTATTATTTTTATTAAATGATATAACAGTTTTAATATTTGTTGATATTTTCACCTTTCAAACTATATTTTATACACTCATCTGCATTAGGGAGATATAGACAACAACCATATTCTAAGAATTAAAAGAAAATTTCTATGTTTTTATGTATATATTTTTTAACAATATACAAGATTTGACGAATTGTCAAATTTGTATTTGCAAAATAAATAGGTTATAAAAAGTGTTTTTCAAATAGTATATTTACTATAAAAAAAAAACAGTTCAAACGCGAACAATTAAAAAGAGGAGATATGTATATCGAGAACTGAAGCAATTGCAACTTTTTTTCTAGATTTAATATCCAGCTACAATAATTTTTTAATTCAGAGTCTAAAAATAAAGTAGACAGTCACGAATTTTCCGTCCAAAGGGAAATAATAAGATGTCAAACAAAAGATGCCTTCAATTATCAGTTCAGTAAAGTTTATCTGAATTATCACTGCTATGTAAATCTAACGTTTAACTTTACAAGACGGAAAAAAAGATTCGTTAGAGACATTACTACTTATCGTTATTTAGCGAACCTGCAATTTAAGGGTTTTCGCTGGTATTACTTTTGGGCCACTGAGCAGTAAAAACGGAAAGTAGTAAATATTCTTTGAATTAATATAGTATATTAAGGAAATTCATTATCATGATAATAAAATAAACCGCTTCATTATAATGAGTTGACAAAAAATACTTTATTCCTTTTCGTGAATGGCAGAATCTAAAAAATAAAGTCGTCTCCTCTATATTCAACCAAGCCTCTTGAAAAATTAAGTACGCCAGAATACATTTTTTGCTTTACTTTTTTTCATAGCTTTGATCAAATTTTCTGAAAAATAGTAAATGTAAATTCAAATTATCTTAAATTTGAGCAGATATTGTTCATGGATATGCCTTGAATAATTCTGAATGATGCTCAGTCAACTTCAAAAACGTCTTAAAAACCTGAAGCTGCTCAACATAATACTGTAGGTAACTTGATATAGGTTAAAGAGAAAAACAGTTAAATCTAATGCATAAACCTGAATCTGAAAGGTACTTCTTGTAGTCCCAAACAACATGGAATAGGGCATAGATTGGGGAAATATTTGTACTAACTGATACTTTAGAACACAGACATAATTAATAGCCTAACGGGGGACTGGTTATATATATTTTACTGAATAGATATATATGTATAAATGTTATGTATAATCAGAGAATTTTAATGTTCCTTTCAAAAATAATTTATATTTTTACAGATTATCTTAATATGTTATATTGTAATATTTTTGCCTGATGTGAGTTGAAAAGATTATATATCTGTGTGTTTGGTTGCCAGTGTATTATAGATGATATGGATATTTTATCTATATTCACTGTACATCGGTACCCCCGCTGGTGATTGCTCTCAGTGTAAAGGGGTAGTATTCAAACTAAACATATATATATTCATATTTTTATTCAAGATTCTGGGTTTAGATGACTGTTTTTACTATCTTTTGGTTTGGATAGTTTTTGTTATACTGTGAGATCTACTTTAACTGTGTGGTCACCAATAAGGCTACTCACTTTTTCCTACTTCTGAGTGGTCACTCTTCGTGTCTTTGTTGGACTCATCTCTTAGATTGATTTTTTAGACAGAAAGAAAGAAAATTGGCTACCTGATATTTTAACCTTTTTGCATTCTTTGCTTTGGTGCAATCACTTTCGAAGGTCAGTTGCTTACTGCATCTTAGTTATTAATTAATTTAGTTTGTAACCAGAGTAATAAACTTGTACGACGGAATGACATTGGTCGTATGGATAATGCATGTAATTCAACTAGTCACACAAAAATGTCCCCAAAACACATCTATCTTGCGTTTATTGACATTGCTGTAACTGACAAGCAATGACAACTTTCAGTGAAGCTGAAGAAAATATAGTTAAATAATACTAGAAGTACTGTGATCAAAGATCACAAATGTATACCCCGCTCTACATAATAGCTCTTCCTAATTATCTGCCCTTGGCATAAAGCGAGATAAATTAGCTTCCTATATGCAATGTACACATTGTGTCTAAGCATCATGTGAAGTTTCATTAAATTCCTTTGAACGGTTTAGGAGGAGTTGCCCTTACAAGGTATGTGGACAGACGGACAGACAGACAGCTTGATTCGTATATACCCCCCAAACTTTGTTTGCGGGGGTATAGTAAATAAGTTTTATGATAAACTTTGTTATCACAGAAATTTCGCTGAATAATCAAAAATGAAAATTAGTGTGATTATGTGAATTGATTAAATTGTAACTGACAGTAAATTGTGAGAGAATAAAACCAATCCATATCTCAGGTTGAGTTCTTTATTGTAAGATTGAAGAATTTATCTATGATAAAATAACAAGGAGCCTTAAAGTAAAAACTAAAAATATCATAAATAAAGTGCAAAGAACGGCAATTCATATATACTTAATAACAATTTACACTGTAGTTTAACTGTATAGATTGTACTTGTAGTGGATAAAAGAAAAAGACAAAACATTGGTTCTAAGCTTTGGTTCATACACATATTTTACGCTATTAACAACCTACTTCTGCCAATAATAAGTATGTAGAATACATATATATATATATATACACACACACTCAATTTCAGTGGCGTACTTAGCCTAAAAGCAACATTTTAGACGGGAACCTGAAACAAGATTAAGATCCCCAGACAGAGGGCAGCACTAGAGACGTTCAGAAGGGGGAAGCTCTTAAAGTTTTGAGGCGATACCAAATTATACGCCATAGAAACTTTGAACATTTGATAGCATGTCTTAATTGTTATTATCAGCGAAAAAAAAGAAAAAAAATGAAAAACAGCAGTTTAAAAGAACTACCTGCTGGCCACCCTTGGAGGGTTCCAAGGTACGTTAGTCTATACAGACTAATTCCAACGGTGATGAAGTGGCAAAGTTGACTAAAGGTGCCCGCTGGTTTGTAAGGGTTTTCCTCCTGAGGCATCGTCCACACCACGCAATTCAGGTCTGTACGTCCTAGTGCAGTCTATCTCTAACCAAGAATAGTGTTCTGTCCTTTCCATGGTGACCTATATCATTATGTAACGATTCAAGGACTGTTGGTACATGAGCAATGGGTAGTCCAAGTTGGTCTTTAATCTCTTCATCAACAGATTTTTCTCTGTGAAAGACCCATTTTTTTTTATTTTAGATGATTAAACTGTCTGGCTTCCTTTTGTCTCTAACAAATTCGATAAGACTGCTTAAATCGGGATAAATAGATTGTACTTCAGGAGACACAGCAAGAATTTCTACGTAGCGCTTAGGAATAACGGAGCTGCAGATTGCTTGTACAGATTTACTACTGATATTGCATCTGTTGTCTGTATCTATAGTATATAGTAGACGACTGAGCGCGTCAGCATCCGCATTCGTCTTTTCGGGTCTGTACCTGATATCAAAGTTAATTGCAGTCAGAGATGCTAATCATCCATGTCCAGTTGTGGCAAGTTTGAAGCTATGGTCAGGACATCAGTGACTGAATTATTATCAGTGTCAAAACTGTAAAACTTTCTCCATATAAGTAGTCTTTGAATTTATCACAGACTGCCCATGTAATCGCCAAAAACTCCCTTTTATGTTTCGGGAAGTTTTTCTCAGCTTTGTTGAGACCTATACTGACATTATTGAGGACTCTTTTCCGGTCTTCTTGTTCTTCATACAGGACTGCTCCTAATGCATCACTGGAAGCATTTGTATGCAGCTCATACGGTAATGAACTGTTGTCATATCCAAGTATCGGGCTGAAATGAGTCGTTCCGTAAAAATCTCAAAAGCTAGGTCCTGAACTCCTCCTCCCCCCGCCATAATTTGATAGATTTTGATTTTTCTCTGGATCTGTTAGTGTGGGTATTGACACTATTTCCCTGTTAAGGGGTCCATTTGACAGACTTATTATGATAAGGATAAAAATATTAAAGAATCAAACAAACATGGATGAATATATATATATGAGGGGGAGTGCGCTGGTCCCGAAATCCCAAACTTAAAAAATTGATAAGTGCAATCCCAAATCCCAAAAATCTGAAATATGAAATCCCGGAGCACGAAAGGTTAAATCCCGGATCCCTGAGCTTAAAAAGGTCCAATCCCAGAGTCGCGAAAAAGTCCCCCACCCCTCATATATATATATATGAATGTGTCAAAAATTTAAAATTACCAAACATCTGTATGTAACTTTTAGCCGTTTTCAAGCTAACGGTAGTAACATTGGAGATTTGGAAATGTGACCTTTAGTTAGAAACATCTTATTTTTTTTATAAAACCTCGTTGACGTCGACGTCAATGTATAACCAAAGGTGAAAGTACATGTACTTGCCATTTCAATCAGCGTTCATAAAAGATATGCATTTTCATCAATGATCTACATTTATGAACGGTGTTGTGTATTTTAATTCAAAGTCAATATTTTCTTTTATTTCCATTAATTTCGTGAAGGGACGTCGAAAATAGTCAGCCAGTCATAAAAACGTACCACGGAAGGTATTGTGTGAAAACTCACACCCTTTTGTCGGATTTGTTGGGGGGAAATAGGCTCAAATATATCAATTTTGGAGCTCAATACACTCTTTTTGTTCGGCTTGTTTTATAGTCACTTGAAAATTTAGTGCAAGCGTATTTTGTATAATGAAGAAATATTAAACAATCTGTATATACAATCTTTCCTTTTTTCTGTCTTATTTTGTGGTCCATCTTTTCCATCATTGTACTGTATTATCAACCGTTCGCGGCTTCACGTTTGACAAATGTTCTTGTTTTAAACCGATCAGCTGCCCATTTAAGAAGTATATACAGCTATGTTTGGTGGTAATTAGATTGTAAACGGGATGGGTGTAGAATAAATGACCGACAAATCAGTGATATCTCATATTGTCATGTCAGCACAGATCAAAACGAAAATGGTTGTTTTGTAAGAATAAACCTTTTCAAGGTTAATCGTCGCCATCTTGGATTGGTCCCCAGGCCGAAACGTCATAGTCCAAGTTGACTGTTACGTCAAAGTTACCTAGGACGTTCGTTATGACAATTTTGATGTCACAGCAAACTTTGGCCTGGGGACAAAATCGACTAACCTTGAAAAGGTTTATTTGGTCATGAAAAAATAAAAACGAATTGTAGTTGTTATTGGGAAACAAAAAGTAAATTAAAGTGATATAAAACTCATTAATCAAGGCACATAAATTAAACGTATACGCTACAAAAATATGCACAAGCAAAGAGCAGAAATATTTGAATTGCATTTTGCTTCAAACCCCATTAAACGCTGACGTTCAGTTTCTAATATAATAGTAATTTTTTATTAAAAGTATCATGTAGGTATACGCTGTTATTGTTTCTAATATATTCTGACATCTACTCTGACAATGTTAAAATATCGGATGGTAAAACAAAGATAGTAACACATCTTATTATATCTTGACTATAGTGATACATGACTGCTGGTAAGCGGAGACATAAAACTGGTTGACAACCATTACCGAGATTGCATCACCTGCCTGTAAATCTACAATGGCAACACCAGTAGCGTGGAAATGATATCCATCAGGAGTAATATTTGTGTGGATATTGGATACCCAGTTAACATGGTTCTTATGAATTCTAAAGTATGCTCCATTGGTTCCTGTCGCGATATTTACAGAAACGTGATACAGTCCGGCCTTTTCACAGAAAAAAATTCCCCTGGACGTGAGATTAGATAAGTTATTAATACCGATCTGTGTATGGACATCGTCAAACTTTATATTTGCTCCAACTGATAACATAGCAGGTTCTAAAACACACGAGAATACCGCAACTGCAAAGAACAGTGAAAGATTACTAATATTATATTTACAATAGTCCATACAATAGCTTAAGAAACCTGAAAGACATATAATTAGGAGATAACAGTATGGTATTTTATAATTTGTCGGCATCAATTGTTTGATTTGATGACTGCAAACTATAAAATACAACAGTGATATC
>JAOXYJ010054661.1:0-11984 GCA_028566555.1 Lithophaga nigra
CACGATGATTATGTTAGACTACGTTGGAAATCTGTATACAGTTTGTTTTCGGGATCAAAATATATGTCAAAGGACTCCACGACAGCAATCAACATCTTGGATTTACTTATCTTCCTAATTTATTTCAATCTTTGTCTTACGATTCTAAGTTTATTTACAACTTTTGACTCGAAGGATCCGTTACAAAATCGATAATGTTCCAAGAAACGCCAATTTCTTCTTAAAGGTTGCGTTATGGATATATATATCGTGTAATTGAACAAGTTTGTATGCGGATGGATTTCCCCAGTAATATTTTCTGATATAAAATTTTATATCAATATATTTGCTGCTTTCAAGAGATTTCGTATCACAGTTTGTACATAATCTCTCACGTCTATCAATATTATGTTTCTATATTCAAATTACATGTATGACCACATCTACGGTTTTTACAAATATATGGCCTGTATATGTACATGTAATTCATTGATCTATCTAAATAAAACTGCAACGTGTGTGTGTACTGTATATATATTAATAAAGCTAACATTTATTGGATGATTTACTAAAAGCAGTAACTTCACTTACAAATGTACCAATCATTCTTTTAATCGAAAAAGAAAAAGATCAGCATTATTTTCGTCTTGGTTTGACCATACATAGTTGAATCCATATGAAATATACATGTATCTTTATCCTTTCAATAGCATACCTCTTTATGGTTTAACATACCTGTTCTCGGATATGTCTTAAAAAACAGCTCTTTAAAATCCAATTTTAACCAAAATTTTATCGTTCCATACATCTGTCTTTCAACCTTCAAAGGTTGAAATATAAATGAACCTTTTGAATATCAGGTGCCTTATGATATCCCCCTATCTCATACTCATAATTAAATATGTTTGTTATTTAGGTATCAAATAAGGATAACAAAGTTTCATGGTTGTATCATCATATATTTTATTGAGCAGACTAAAGGCTTCTTTTCGCTTTATATATTTTTTTTTTGCGTGTATATTTACAAAATTGCCATTTAGATATATCCAAGTACATATATCAATAACATAGCCATTCAAAAACCATTTTTCTTCTGGCTTAGTATAACCACTGTTTCTAAAAATTACAATTTTTTGACTATTTAAATATAAACCGTATTCAACTGAATAGATATTAACTATTAACTATATCAATTATCTTTTGTCAGACCAGTAGTGTAATTATTTATTTATTATTTTATTTTTTATTTTTTTGGTAATATTATCTGTTCAAAAACATTTTTAAAGCTTTCTTGCCTCTGTACCAGTACTTGCAATTGTATTTAATATACCTAGACAAAATTTCCGGATACACCAGTAATATTTATATACAACCTTCGCAGTCCTAAGATAGTTTAGTATTATATCAATATGATCTTCAATATCTCTGCTAGACCAGTGATATTAAGATACTTTTTGCAGTCATTATGATAGTATTGTATCAGTTCGATCTTCAATATCTCATGTTAGACCCGTGGTATTTAGGTTCTTTTTTGCAGTCCTTGTGATAGTATCATATCAATATGATCTTCAATATATCGTGTTAGACCTGTAGTATTAAGGTTTTATTTTTTTTTTTTTTTTTTTGCTGTCCCTGTGATAGTATCATATCAATATGATCTTCGATATCTCGTGTTAGACCTGTGGTATTTAGATCCTTTTTTTTTGCAGTCCTTGTGATAGTATCGTGTCAATATGATCTTCAATATCTCATGTTAGACCTGTGGTATTTAGGTTCTTTTTTGCAGTCCTTCTGAAAGTATCGTATCAATATGATCTTCAATATCTCATGTTAGACCTGTGGTATTTAGATTCTTTTTGTAGTCCCTGTGATAGTATCGTATGAATATAATCTTCAATATTTCATGCTAGACCAGTGTTATTTACTAGGTATTTTTTGCATAGTATCGTATCAATATGATCTTCATTATTTCCTGCTAGACCAGTGGTATTTACGTATTTTCGACATTTTTGCCTTAATATCCTTCGCAATGCTTATTTCTAGACCATTGATAATTATATACCAGATATATACATATGTACAGTACTTCCAAATGTATAAAACTAATATTTTAATACATTTGTATTTAATACTAAACCAGTTCATCAAATCTTCCGGAAAGTATCTTAGGCCTATGGCATGTGAGGTGTGAGGTGTAGCCTGGTTTTTGCGCTGATTAAATTAAGCGAAAATACTGTATTTGCTGAATGTACGTAGATTTTTCCCAGTTTCCTTTCCCGGCCTCTAAATAACAAACAAAAACCGCAGACAGTCATATTAAGCCTACAACGGTTCATTCGTAGGAAATCTCAAATAGGTAGAATGTGGAACAGTAAGACCTAAAAAAAACTCTAAAATAGATTGGTGTCTTTAGCTTTTCTTATTAACTATGAGATAATTATTTATAATCTTTGAAATTAACAGCATTAAACCAATACATCGCAAAAAGACGATGTGAGATAATTTTATGATCGAAAAGTAACAGAATACTACACTCAGAAGGAGTTTACAATGGGAAAATCGTAGTCATCACGGTTGGCGTATAGTTTTGTTATAACCGTCATCCACTGGCTACTATAATATACAAGTCTAAGTAAAATGCCGACTTCGACGTTTTTGTGGTGTCTTTAATCTCAAGCTCATCGGGATAGAGGAGATCCAAACTGTAGGTAGAAGAACTGTTGTTAAGTTATACATCTGAAGCTGAAATTGAAAGATTGCATTCTTTTTTATAATGGCCCTGAAGAAAGTGTACCTTATATGAATAAAAGAACAAATCCACCATGAATGTTGCACAGTTAATGCCAGTTGGAATACCGACTGTATGCCGAATTCAGCAACGATATTGTCTGTACGAAAGTCTTAACAATTTCCATCGAGTACCTTCTGTTAGAATCAGTGTGTTCCTTGATAAAACAAATTATTTCTCCACCTGAGACAAGAAATTTGTATCTTGTTTTGCAGCATTCTTGACGAAACATTGTTCAGTGACATTTTTGAGTTGAAATTTTAGTTTAACATTATTATGAGTTGAACAACTTTCAACATGCAAATGGATTTTTAAGATTAAGATATATTTTAAATTTCCCATACCTATTAATCCTAATAATATCAAAATGAATAAAATTTAATGCAAAAAATTAATATTCCATTAAAAAATCAGAGACTATCAACGTATAAAAAATTTTGCTGCATACATACCTTGCCACCAACCATAATGGTCCTAGGAACAAATGGCATATTGGGGTTCTTCTTGAGTCTGTTATACAAGGTGATCATGTGGAAACAGTTCAACAGCTGTCGTTTATATTCATGGATTCTCTTGACTTGTATGTCAAATATGGAGGAGGTATTCACTGTGATGTTAAACTGTTGTTTGATATAGTCTGCTAATTTCATTTTGTTTTCCTAAAGAAAAATATTGTAAAAATATCTTGTTCATCAGCAAGACTTACAGTATACAGTACCTCATCAATTACCCCAAAATAACAAGATTGGAGTATTTCATTACTGCACATATTCATAATTACTACTTTTGATTCATTATTTATTTTTCATGCAATCTGAGATCCTCACAATGTGAAATAAAGTGATTTCCCCAAAACTGAAGCTTACAGCAAAATCATTATGTGAAGGCTCTGAAATGATACCATTAACAATTTTCTAAATAATCTCTGTAATATTACATAAATTAGTAAATTAACACTAAGGTGTGATATTGAACTTGTTAATTATTAAAAACATCCAGTCACTTTCAGCATGGCCATTTCTCGGAAATCTTGTACTACTAAGCTTGAAAAGAACTTTGTTTGGGTTTCTGTATATTTTCAATGACAAACCTGCTTGACTTTGATCACAGAGCGAAGGAATGTTTCATCTGTGGCAAACTTCTTCAGTCCTTCTAACTCTTTCAAGTTTGTTACCCACTCTTCTCCAATTTTCTACAAAATTATTCATCACAATATACATTATCAATCGTGTGCTGTTACATTTATCAAAACACATTTCACTAGCTATACCAAAAGGATAATCATTACACTATAACATTAGAATTTTTATTGACTGAACAGGACTTTATGCCACATTCAGTAAATTTTTAGCTTTATTGTGGTGTCCAGTTTTTACTATGGAAGGAGACTCTCTGATAGCAGGAAAACTGACAATCATTATCAAATGAAGTTGGAATCAAGTACATCTTACCACAAGACAGGTTTCAACTCTCAACCCCAGTACTGACATGCCAGTGATAAATAGATATGACTAACTGCCTAGACTACTTGGCTACAGAAGCAACATTAGAATAAAGTCTGCAAATATAATATAATGCTGTTATCTGAAATTTCAGTCTGTTTGGTAATTTTTCACAGAAGGTTTTGCAATATTTCTTCTGCAGCTAAGTTCAAAACTTATGACCTTAGTGGTTACAGGCTAATTATCTGTGTATGTAAAATTTAACAGTACAAACGGTCATCAAGTCATGTCACATGATTAAAAATAATTGCAGTTTGTCTTAAAGGCCAATATTTTGCTGTAATTTCCTCCCCATAAAACTTGAAATTTTCTTCAGAAACGTAGTAATACATCATCAAACTTTCTTTTATATGATAAAGTTTATGGTCTCTCAACATAAACTCTATATAACTTCCGGTTAACAGCATATTTAAGGGGATAATATTTTTGTAAAGACAGATTCTCAGTAAAATACAACCATATTATCCGGCAGAGATGACAATGACAATATTTGATCTTAAAATGTTTGGTTTGCAGGATTTTTAAAAATTCATTAACTCTGGCACAGAAAACATATAAGCACAACCACCATCTTAAAATTTCAAACATATTCCTTTCCTTACAATCTACATTTTCACCTCCTGGAGTTGTAGAATTTTTATCTATTTAGTCTCTGAGATCTCACTGAATGTATGTATATATGGACTAACATATATCATGATGTCCACACTTTACTGTACTGAGTGAAGGACAGAAAGTAGATGATAACAGACCTCAGCTATGACATCAGATAATCCTGGATTACACAGTAAAAGCCATCGTCTTGGTGTAATACCATTGGTTTTGTTCTGGAAACGATCAGGGAACATCTCAGCAAAATCTTTAAACCTATAACAAACTCATTGGAATAAATGTTAGTAAATGAAATGCTAAACACATAAAAAATCTGGAGTATCAAATTAAATATGCACAAATGGTAAAACAATAAATTAAATTCAGAAACCAGTGAGCCTCACATACTATATAGCTGTTTGATAGAAATATCAATATGACATTCCCCTTTTGGTCAATTTCTATATCAAGATGACATTCCCCTTTTGGTCAATTTCTATATCAAGATGACATTCCCCTTTTGGTCAATTTCTCAAAATCCAGGTATTTTACATAAAAAAAAGTTTTTATGTCCAAAATACATTTAAAAAAATGGCTTGTTTTGAACTTAATCTGAGAATTAGTAATAGAAAACCATTATAAAAATTTCCACAAAATCAGGTAAGAATGAATGCACCTCATAAGCAACAAGGAATTGTGATTAACAGATGGACCGACACATAGCTAAAAACTATACCTCTCACTTCTTCATAGCATGGGGTATAATTATTTAAATGTACACTTCATTTTATCTATTATGCTTACGTTTCATTTTTAATGATATTAGAATGTATAGCAGCAACACCATTAACAGCATGTGATCCGACAATGGACATGTAAGCCATATTGATACGTTTTTCTCCATCTTCTTCTACTAAAGACATTCTCTTCATTCTGTCAAAGTCACCGGGCCATTTCTTACCTACTTCCTGAAAATAAGTTTAAATACAGAATAACTACTTTTGAGATTTAATGGTAAATTATACAACAAGTGACCAAACAACTCAGTAATTCACAAATGTGTGTAACACATGAGTGAATCATTCAAATTGTTCAGTCCCGAGTTGTATAAATTCCAACACTCAAATTTCATACGTAGTTACTCTGTTTATTACATTGATCTAAAGGATGTAATGTCTAAATTACATCGAATCTTTTTCTTTCATTTTCATACACATTCATGTTTTTCCATTGTTAGGATGTTGACAAAAGTGATTGCCATGATGTCGAACGAGTGAAATTACAGAATTTATTTCATGTGTGAAATAATGATTTTTCTATCACCAAGAAATCGTGCTATTTCAGTGCTTTCAATGTAATAACCTATGCTACTCTGCACTTATTTGCTATCGAACATGTAAAATCTATCTCTGAAAATTTTGTTATGGTTTATTGATCATTATTATTGACTAAGATCCTTATTCTATCCATAATTATGCCGTATACAAATTGATTCATTAAATTGATTATAATCATACTTTCAATTTGATGTTTCTTTTTCATATGGTAGTGGCAACAATACAATTATTTTTGCCTTTTAGACGAAACTTTTTTGATTAAATTAGATGGATGGATCTTTCACTTCCAGCGGGTAATTTTTCAATCATATTCAGGACGAGAACATATTATGGTATTGAAATATGAATCCTGCCTTGTACTAGACCGACACGCTGAGCTGGATTTTTATAGTGCTAGCTCACTGAAGCTTCAGTCTGCAGGAACACGTCACCCCACTCGGACACATTATACTGACTCCGAGCCGACCAGTGTTTGCTCTTACTTCTTAATGCTGTGTGCTTAGCAGAGAAGCAGCAAATATCAATTTTAATGTCTTTGGTCTGACCCCGCTGGGGATCGAACCTACGACCCTCTGTACTCGAGGTTAGCATGCTAACCATTACACCACCGAGGCGGTCTGATTAAATTAGATGATGCCCCATTAAAAATGGCAGTATTGTTGTGCTTCCAGAAACATTTAGTGCTAAACAAGATACAGTTATTTATCAAATTTCATTACTCTACTATGATTAGAACCCATGAAACACAAAACTTAAACAAAATCACTCAAGTCTAAATTGTAGGTCATGGCGACTAAATTCTTTCAGGAACATTCAATGCTACACTAACTTATTAAGTTTCACGACTCTAACATGTTTAGTATCAAAGAAATGAACCTGAATGCCACTCAATGTCACTCAAGTGTAGAGTGTAAAATGAAGGTCATACTGACTCATTCTTCCAGAAACATGCAAGATGTATTCACTAATCAAGTTTCATTACTGGACCATGATTAGTACCAATGAAATGGATCTATTGGCAAACCTTAACCACGTTATTCAAGTGTAAAATGTAAATCATAGTGACCCAACTGGTACAGAAACACTGGTCACCAACTGTTACAGAAACATTAAGTACTATACAAGATACATGTGCCGAACAAGTTTAATTAATGTACCATGCTTAGTACCTAAGAAATAGACCTAAAGTCATAACTTAACTAAAAGTCACTCAAGCATACAAGGTAGGTCACAGTGACCATTGCTGCAGAAATTGTGTAAGATGAACAGCACAACTGAGAATTGCTTTTTTACTGAAACAAAATCTATCATCCAAATCAATTCAGTATAACAAAGAGACAAATAATGCAAATAAGAATTGACTATAAACTTTAACAAACTTTAGGTAACAAATGTCAAAGACCTATTATAAATCATCTTCTCAAATGAAGTTTGAAATCTGAGGACTCTCAGTCACCATTATCTCACGTGTTGAAGCTCAATAACCACACAATGAGGACATGCTGCATGTCTGATCTTTTTGGTGTTTCGCAAATAAATATGCTTAAACTGCATAATATGTACACAATAAAAATTAAAGACTATTTATTGTCATAATGATTTAATAACATTGTTTTATTGTTAATGAACTGATTGTTTAATTTATGTTGTTCTGTTTATATACTTCCGTATTATGTACATTGTAATTTTTAATACATATCTTCAATGTTATGAGGGCCTAAGGGAAAATTAGTTGTAACTAACTGTGTCACCCTCTTTAAATAAAGAATTATTATTATAATCATTACTATTTCCAGGATTTATAGACTCATACTGCATTGAATGCAGATCTATGATGCAAGTATTTACCTGCATAAATAAATGATTAATGTAATACATAATCTGTAAATGTCTAGGAAGAAGTTTGTCTAACAAGTGAACAGGCCATCTCTCCAGAGCCTCAGGCAACACTGTGTGGTTGGTGTAGGCACAGGTCTTCACTGTAATATCCCAAGCCTTGTCCCAAGGTAAACCTTCAATATCTACTAAAATCCTCATTAATTCTGGGATAGCTAAAGATGGGTGAGTGTCATTTAGCTGAATAGCTACCTGTCAAAATATTGTTACAGTTTACAATTCTTTGTTAAAACTCATATATACACAAAACCAGTGATATATAAAACATAGACATGGTAGTGATCTTTCATATACTAATAAACAATCTTATGACATGAATTTAAAAGCAATTTTTAACTATGCATAATTTTTTACAAACATAAAACACTTTTCACAACAAACAGCTCCACCAAGAGTGCAATATATGCCCATTATCTGCTTTAAGTAATTCTTTGGTCAAGTATGAATTGAAGTTCCAAAGGAAGTGTTCTGGAGTTAATTACCTGTCTTTGATGATCAAAGTCTCATATTTTCTGAACAACAATGTGGAAAATTGTAAGAATTGATGGGCGAAAAGTCTTCATGGAACTAAACATACATTGTGTGCAAATTTTGTGAGGATCCATCAAAGCCTACTGGAGTTATCAAGAAACATATAAAAAATTGCCTATTTTTTGACAATCAAAGTCCCATAACTCCTGAATAACAATCCAGAAAATTGTCAAAATTGAAACGTACTTCATTGAACTAAGCACTGTACTAAATTTTGTAAAGATTTGTCAAGGCATTCTCAAGTTATTGAGAGATATGGACAGATGGACATCGGTATATCATAATATGTCCATCTTCAACAGGCATATAAAAAGGACATTCAAATATATACCATTTTTCAAACTTGATCTAAATACTGTTACCAGAAAGCTACTATAAAATTTGAAGAATAAATGTGCTGCTTAGACAACAAGGTAGTATGGTGGATGGAAAAACATACCTCTAACTACTCCAGTGCATGTCATGTAAGTAACCATAAAAGAGAAAAAACTACCAGGTATTACAATGTCAACATTTCTATGACTTACTTTATCAGGGAATGACTCAAATGAGGTACGGATAGGGTCTCTACTTCCAAACTTAGATGACTTAAATCTACGTATGATGTCCTGTAATGTGGCAGCTACTAGGAAATATTCCTGTTTCAATCTCAATTCTTTACCCTCAAACATCTGAAAAAAACAATAAAATATCAAGAGTAAAGTGTTTATGTGCAAATTTCCTTTAGTCATTTTGTTTACAAATAGAGGCTCAGGTGAGCCTGTATTGCTCACCTGACATAAATAAGCCCATTTAAGAATGTGAGCACTCCATGGACCACTGGACCATCATGTGTACCAACTTGAATCTTCATGTCCAATAGATGCTTTCCACCAAATATAATTGCATTTCCATTGCTGGTTCTCAAGTGGAAGATTTTTTAAGCATTTTTCCCACTGAGGCCTATGTTAAACTTTGGACCCCCAGTGTTCAGACCCCATGGAACCTCAATTCATTTGTACAAATTTTAATCTTAATGTCCTACAAATGCTTCATGCAAAATATAACTACCTTAATGTTGCTCGTTCTTAAGAAGAAGATTTTAAGCTTTTTTTTCCATTGAAGCCTGTGGTAAGCTTTGAATTCCATTGCCCAGATCCCATATACCACTGGCCCATCATTTGTACAAACTAGAATCTTCATGTCATACTGATGCTCTATACAAAATAAGGCTGACTTCCACTGTTGGTTCTTCTTCAAAAGATTTTGAAAGCTTTTTCCCATAAAGCTAAAGTTAAATTTTGGACCAAGAGTGCTCAGAACCCTTGGATCCCTGGACCTTCATTTGTACAAATTTGAATCTTCAGGTCCTGCTTATGCTTCATGCAAAATATGACTGCCTTGCCTTTGCTGGTTCTAAAGAAGAAGATTTTTTATAGCTTTTTCCTATTGAAGCCTATGTTAATCTTTGAACCCCCATTGCTGGGACCCCATGGATTCCCAGACCCTCATTTGTACAAACTTGAATCTTCATGTCATACTGATGTTTCACGCAAAATATGAATGCCTTCCCATTGCTAGTTCTAAAGAAGAAGATTTTTAAGGCTTGTTCCCATCGAAGTCTATGTTAAACTTTAATACTGAATCCTGGACCTTCATTTCTTCATGTCCTACTGATGCTTCATGCTTAATATGACTAACTTGCCATTGCTGGTTCTAAAGAAGAAGATTTTTTAAGTTTTTCCATTGAAGCCTATGTTTAACTTTGGAAGCAAAGTACTCAGATCCCATGGATTCCTGGACCTTCATTTGTACAAATTTGAATCTTCATGTCCTACTCATGCTTCAAGCAAAATATGACTGCTTTGCCATAGCTGGTTGTCAAGAAGAAGATTTTTAAAGTTTTTCCCATTGAAGACTATGTAAACTTTTGACTGCCATGGACCCTGGACTTTCATTTGTACAAATTTGAATTTTCATGTCCTAAATGATTACCTTACCTTACCATTTTTTGTTCTAAAGAAGAAGATTTTTATAGTTCTTTCTCCATTGAAGCATATGTTAAACTTTTGACCCCTAATGCTCGGATCCCATGGACCCCAGGACCTTCATTTGTATTAACTTGAATCTTCATATCCTACTGATATCTTTATGCAAAATTTGACTGTCTGGCCATTGCTGATTATAAAGAAGAAGATATTTAAAGCTTTTCCCCATTGAAGCCTATGTTACACTTTGGACTCCCATTCCTTGGACCCAACGGACTCCTGGACCATCATTTGCACAAACCTGAATCCCCTTCTGCCAGGAATCATACCTGCCAAGTTTGGTTTAAATTGGCCCAGTGGTTTCAGAGGAGAAGATTAAAATGTGAAAAGTTAATGATGGACAACAACGACAACGAAGGTAGACGACGGACGCCAAGTGATGGCAATAGTTCACGATGCTCCGGGTCAGGTGAGTAAAAAGTATACTAAACTGTGAAATAAACTTCTTGAAGTAAGTATACGTGTATATTATGCAATAAATGTTTTTTTTCTTCAAGTAAGAGAATTTATTACTATATGATGATCTGAACTCTACTAGTAAAAGCATAAAAGCATCATTATTAGCAACACTGAATGAGTTGTTTCTTGTATAACTTGAATGGAGTATACTGTATATGTACATCATGCAATACAGAGTTCAACATTAAAACCTTTTACTACATATTTGAACGTTACAGTGAAACCTCAGATTATCATATACTGAGAATGACACTGATGTGCAAGGAATTCTGCTGACTTCCTTCATTACATACATGGATATTTCACTTTACAGTATATTCTGACATGTGGACAACCTTTGAATAACTTACGTTATCATTTGGATAAAGAACTCTAGATATGTTTTCTGCCTCATTTCTATCACATACAGCTTGAATGTATTCTCCATTATTAACTGAAAAACAAAAAAAATATTTCTATCACAGAATACATGTAGCTTTAATAAATCCTCTATTGTTATCAACAAAAATACAAGAAATTTTCTAACATATACTGTGTGTGGATATTTTCAGTCATTTACATGAGAAAAGTTCTATCATACAAGCACAGCTTTAATATATTCTCCATAAACACAAGAAAACTTCTATAAAATAATGCCCCTATATTATATTCTCCTTATTAGCTATAAAATCACAAAAACAGGCATACTGGAACAAGATTTAAATTTCAAGCATCAAATATTCTGTATGAAAGAACCATAATGTCTACAGTACAGAACAGAACATAACATCCTTGCTTCATTAATAGGTCATATATAGGTCTTAATACTATCGATTGTTTTAATTTGGTGATATTTATTCAACTGACCAAATAAATGTAACGCTAATTAGTTTGC
>JAOXYJ010054772.1:0-11984 GCA_028566555.1 Lithophaga nigra
GGCCGCCTACACAAGAATTATCACAGGAGCTACATTATTGCAGCTGCATGTCCTTTTACTCGCCAACATATTTCATATTTCCCTCGAGCATCATTTATAAATTTATGGGGTCAGAGACATATAAAACATTATATTTCTCTGAGGGGGTCTGATCAACTTGTACGTAGGCCGAATAATACTTGGGCTGGAATGATTTTGGCGGAAATATCTTGAAATTGCCTTGTGCCTCCGGGTAAAAATTTCACTGTTACCAAATCCCAGAAAGGATTCCCCTTGATTACGACCTGATCACTTACAAAACCATGTAACAGTCACAACCTGTCAGTGGGTTACGCCGGTTCAAAGTGAAAGTTACGTTTTTATGCATTCCGATAACCCTCGGCACTTTCCGTGACATGTCTTAACGGAAAGACCCGAGAGTCAGCCATTAATGTCCCCTTATCGCAGATGTTTTTTTGTACCTTTCTTTCTATTTTCAGTTTTTATATTTTTTCTAGTCAAAGTAACAATATAAGACTGCATGTTTTGTGAACTGATAAACTGGATTTTTTTCAACCGTTCTACTTTCACTTCATCTTTGTTACATTCGGAATGTTTGAGCTTTTTCGTTGTTTGTAATGAAAATGTACAAGAGGCAATGGGAATTTTAGGGAATTTCCAGTTGAAAAATCCCTGCTGGCACCTGAAACAGAAAACAGAATCAAGAAAGTCCCTGCTGTATTGAAAGAATAAGGTATTCAACGGAATAATCCATCGCGTTACACTTAAATACTGTGATATGCGCCATTTCAGTTCCTTCAAACACAATATTTTATTATGTTGATTAACAAACACATGATATGGTGACATAATGTTTTTGTGTTATTTGTCACTAACTTCAAGGAAGTGTGTCAAATTATTCTAAAGAACCATTGAGCCAGTCTTTTTTTCTTTTGTGTATGCTTGGATTCGTACATGTATATTTCAAAATGTTTTTCAAGTCATATTTGATTTTTAACAGTATTGTGAAGTGAAGGTAAATAAATATATTGATAGTAAACATTTTAAACTTGTGCTGTGATAAAAATATTACTAAAATTCACACATTTCTAGCACTTGATTAAATAGGTAGGACCGGACATTAATCCCATTGGGGATTTGGTTCGATGATATTTTCTGACTAGTATGATTTGGTGGAAAATATCCAGGGAACTAAATCCCAAAGGAATAAGACTGATATTCAAGAACAGACCTAATTTAGTCTTACATCTGACATTATACATTTGTGTGTGTGTATATGTTATATATGTAACAGTACAGCATGATTTGTCTCCCAAAATTACCCACTACACCATTAGGGATCGAACTTGGGACCCTTGGCACAGCAGCTGACCACTCTACCAACTGAGCTAAAGGAGATCTCCACTAGCTAATGGAGATCTCTACTGGTGCAGCTAATGGAAGGTGATATAAACCTGTTCTATAACCTGGGGAAGGAGCACTTTCGTTACATATATATGAAATGACATTGCAATTGGCATATAAAACAATTTTTTTGTTTGTTTCACGTATGTAACAGAGAAATAGAAGCAGCATGCAGCAGATATACAAAAATATGTTATATTCTTCAAAACTTCTTGCTCACAGCTGCTGTGGGAGTTTTGTGCTTTCCAGTCAAAGTCTGCTGGTTTCTTTTTCTCTCATTTTTGAATTGTGGTACTTAAATTTTTTTTGGATAGATTATCTCCCTTAATTTTTTTCAATATTTAGTAGGGAACGTTTAAAAAGAAGAATCCTACTAAGCCTGTATCACTTGTGTTTATTTATTTGTTCTATGGCTGATAGAAAACAACTTGACACACATATCTTAACAATGACTGTCAACCAATACTTCACTTTTTAAATCTAGAAGAAGAGCTTATTTGTTTACATGTTAAAGACATAGACAGACAAGAGGGAAGTTACAGTAAATATCTGTTAAGACGCAAGATTGCTCTTATGACACTGACATCAGCAGAAATTAGTAATTTGCTTAAAACATTATAGCCATAACAGTAGTATGATCCACAGGTTATAGCATTATAACATGTGACCTGGTAAGAAAGTAACACAGATTGTGTAGTTGAATGGAAGTACAGAACGTACTTGCATTGCACTTGCAGTGGACAATTTAGACTTTGCCTGTTTGCAATGCAAGTAAAAAAAAATAATTTGGATAAGTAGGAATCATTAAGTAATCGCCAACACTGATGGGTGTGTCATTTAGTGGTGTATTCCACTTTTACGTTTTGAGAAAACCTTTACAGTGTATTTCCAAACATGCTTGTGATCTAGATAAATGAATTTGATAGTATCAAACATTTGCCACTTGCCCAAGGTCAGGGGCTTTACCAGTACAGCTGGACAGCTGTCCACACTTTCTTTCCCCAGAAAGTCTAGTGGTCACCACATAACTAAAAAATTTGCTTAAAGTGACCATCTACCCCGAGCAACCACCTACCAGGCGAACATTTACATGTTATAGGTGATAAAGTGTAAAGAACGATGTTAACGTATTATTGATTAGTTAAAGTAGTGGTTTTAAATCAGTCAAAATTCTTGTAATTTTTTTTTGTCGTTTACTCATGAACTTACGTAGTATGGCAATGTTCATGTTATGTTGTGAAAAACATGTCCTTGCCTTCTTAAGGGGAATGTACAATATGAAAAATGTAGAAAGAAAAGTACAATTTTTTAAAATTTTTACTTGAAAACTAATAAACATTAACATACAGAACCCAACTACAAATACGAGAGATTAAAAGCAATGCCAACAACAGGAACAAAAATATTTCAGGTGTTTAAAAATTTTATTAAGAACTGTTGGGCAAGTGAAAAATAATCCATATGAGTGAAGCTCAGCAATCATTTGTCTGTATTAACAAGTGCTCACAAAAATTTTTTTTCACGGTTTCATTTCCCAAAGTTGATATCAGTGTGCTTAATATATCAAATACTTTTGTTAGAGTCGTGCAATTGCAGCACATAATTTTATATCAAAGTTCTCGGTTAACATAGTGTAGTCCACCAGATGCTACAGGGCACTGGTTGCTGGCACAAGAGAGTCAACAGGTTAATTTCTGATTTTAGTTCACAGAAACATTGTGATCATTCAGTGTTGGGCATTTTTGGTAGCAGTATGGTCAAAGGTATTTTTCAATATAGTATCAATCTTGGGGGTGATTAAATTTTATCATGAAGCATATAGGAAAATTGTGACAGCATCAGAGTACGTTCATGTTAAAATAGCCGGGATGAACACCCAAAATGTCTTCACTAATATCCAACGATACAGAATAATATCAGCTAACATTAGAACAACATTAATACTAAACTAACGGGCTATAATTGTTGAAAAATGTCTTTAAGACTTCAAGGTAAATTTCAAAGAAGAATGTGGATACATGTGTGGACATTTCTGAGTTAAAGACCAAAGACAGTGGTGTGTACGAGAGAAAAAGACTTATGTATGTATTCAATTATGATTTCGTTCTTTATTTTCAGATTAACGTAACAAATATGAGTGATGTTGTTCCACCATTCAAGAAGAACTTCTGTGACTGTAGTCCACATATGGCAAAGTCGTTACGTGAATCCATCCAGAATGACATTGATACATCAGAAAGAAATAAAACATTTTGTTTAAAAAGTTACCATGTCTTCAATATAAATCTGCCAAATCTGTCGCTGTATCCAGATGGTTTTCGACATTTCTATCTACTGAACATTATAGATACAGACATCAAACACGATCTGCAGGAAAACAAGGTGATCAACTGGTGTCGTACAGCAAAGACACTTTATCCTTTGAAAACAAAAGGTATTATATGATGAATTTATAGTATTATATCAATTGCATTACAATTATTATTAACCGCCTCGATGGAGTAATGGTTAGCATGCTCGCCTCGAGTGTGGAAGGTCATGGCCGGATAAAAAACCAAAGACATTAAAATTGGTATTTGCTGCTTCTCTGCTAAGCGCACAGCATTAAGAAGTAAGAGCAAAGACTGGTTGGCTCAGAGTCAGTATAATGTGTCTGAGTGGGGTGACATGTCTTCCTGCGAACTGTTGCTTCAGCGAGCTAGAACTATAAAAATCCAGCTCAGTGTGTGGGTCTAATACAAAGCAGGATTCATATATCCACATCATAATATGTTCTCGTCCTGAATATGGTTGACAAATTACCCGCTGGACGTTAAACATCCATCCAATTCGATTCAAGTCCGTATTCTAATAGAATATTTCTGTCAAAATAGAAATGCAAGATTTTATTTTTGCGAAGAACATCCTATCACATTTCTTGTACAAATGTACTAATAAAAATATCGTAATAATTTCTGAATTTACAGTATATTATTTGCCTTGGAAGGTAGTGGTTTTTGATTGGATAATGTGCAAAGGAAATGATGTAAATATTAAATTAATACAGCATGTTAATTTAGATTGATTGTGGATAAAGGGAGATAATCAAATTAAGATAGCATGTTAATTAAGGCTGATCATAGGCATATGATTTGATACTTTATGTACAAGTTTGAAAGTTAACACAGGTATGGAAGATATTATAGCAAATATTATTCAAAGAAAAAATCTTCAACCCTCTGTAATTTGTTTAAAAAAACGCTGATTCTTAAGAACTGAAGAATATTTTGTTGAACTTTTTTAGGCGATGGTAACTGCCTACTCCATGCTGTCAGTCTTTGCCTGTGGGGACTTGAAGATGACAATTTATTATTGCGCAGACTGTTGTATGTGTCACTCGTTCAAGACACCAGTGCACAGAAAAATTTTCAGAAGAGATGGCTGTTACATCAGAGAAGAATTAACCAAGAAAGACCAACCGGGTTTACTACACAGCTGGACACAAATGTAAGAAATCAGCTGATTTATATGGCTTCCAGATTATAAGACTTCTGAATCTAAATTTTGCTAGAATTTTCGTTTTTAAAACACAAAACAATTTTCAGATTTAATATACTGTGCTCAGAATTTGTAATCCTGAGGCCAGATACTGATAAATACAAGGATAAAGTTACTGTGATATCAATTGTTGCATGGTCTAGGCATTTGTCATATCTACTGATCTAGGGCATGTAAGCACTGGGGTACTGACTTCAAGCCTTGTTAAAAGTGAGGTGTACTTGGCTCCAACCATAACTGATAAGGATATCCATTTTTTTCTAGATGAAGGTTCAAGGTTTTCATTGGATGTGCCAGCTTCCACCCACAATGAAAACAGTTCAGTATGTTTGGCTTGGTATATAGAAACAGGTTTGTTGGTTGCTTCATGTGGGTTAACTTCACATCCAGAAATTTTTCAGCTATATCACGGCTACCAGATTTTCTAGGGAAGGAGAACCAGACAACTTGTCAGCTGACTGGTGAAACCCTGAACTTGGTTAGGTGTCTAGGTAATTTAATGCATGAAATGTTGAGGAGCAGGACTTGAACCCATAATGATAGTGTCAACAAGGTTAAAAAGTCTGTGACTGCCCAGGTCCATTCTAGAAACAAGTGATATGGAGCTAAAATTTACCAAAACTGACCTTTTCTTTCTGATATTATTACACTACGCGACTAACTAATGAGCAGTTTTCATTTATACTATGCTGGAATGATTTCAGAGACAAAGCATGAAAAAAAATGCATGCATTAAATTTTGAGAAATAATTAATGAATTGGTGTATTGATTTTGTTCAGGAATGAATGCCTGTCAGTGACAGTAATGCAACAGTCACTTGTTAAATATAAACTATTATGTCTGTCAGTATCTACTTATCAGAGAAACAAATATAAAGAGTTTTTTGTTCAAGTCTGTAGACTTGTGAATACACAGAGAATGAAATTAAAATTTTTTCATCTGACAGTAGAATAGAGACAATAATTTTTAAATTCAAAATTAGAAATTTTTGTCTCAACCCCAGTATCAGATGATGTGAATTTTCATTGCAGGATTGCATTTTATTTAAGGGAAAATTTTCATAGGAGACATAACATCACAAATAAATATGCCATAACATGAGAGTTTACTAAGATAGTTTTAGGTACATTATATCAGTAATTTGAAAATAGTATGGAAAACCTGTCTGTACATGTATTTGAATTTATCATAGTAACAGCATTAGTTAGAGATATTTTCCTCATTTTTAAATGATAATATCCCTTCAGAATAGAACACTGGGATTTTACTGTTTGGAATGAGATTTGAAATGTGAAATTCCATTTGGTATAATGCATGTTTTTAACTGACATAATAACACTTGATTGACATGTCAAAACTTCCTTATTTGGTGGGCAATAGTACCAGTTATGATAAAGTACTTCCTGGTCTGAGCTGTGTTTAAATTAAACTCCATTGTAATCTGATACCAACCTTGTCTACTATGATATAAGGTAGTAATTTAAACCATGGTAGTATTCAACAAGTAAATGGTAAATACTGCATTGAGGAAGTGGGAACTTGTAACTAAAAATGTTCTAGATTCTGGACTTCCTATATACAGCAGGTCCAAAATTAAGAACATTTTATGAGAATGAGAAAAGAAGTATGTTTACTTCTCTTCATTAGATTTATGGTAATTAATAAGAAAAATATCAGTATTGCTCCATAAAGATTGTTTAAATCAACCTATAAATTCAGCAACCACTGATAAAGTTAGTTGCAGCATGTATAACATTGTCACAGAATAAACATGGTTAAAGTAAGAGCTGAAAGTCAGCAAGAAGAGTTCAGATAACAAATATACTTTTGTTATCGAAAAACTAGGCAGGTCCCTTCCATTTCAACAGATTGCAATTTGACTTGGTTTCTTAGTTATAACATTTTACTGTGAAATCTTTATAATTTATCTGTCTGATGTTTACAGGAATGGGAAAGAGAATGGGAACATATAACAAAAGCTGCAATGGACAAACAGAATAATGATGCATTCCTACCATATGACACACTAGAAGCAGTACATCTGTACGTTTTGTCCAATATTCTGAGGAGACCAATTATTGTCTTAGCTAACAAGAATGTCCAGTCAGTATATGGCAGTAATGTACAGGAATGCAACTTATCAGGAATTTATTTACCATTAGAATGGAGAGACAGAGATATATTTCAATCTCCAATCCTTATAGGATATAGTATGAATCATTTTGTACCATTAGTAACGAAACAATCTTCTGACAATGATGGTGAATTAGTCATTCCGCTGGTAACGTCTGATTTTACACCTCTTTTGGTTCGCTTTCTTCTGCCAAATGAAGAACCAATAGTTCAGGAATTACTCAAAATGTATTTGAAAACAAAATCAGTTCCAATGACCACACAGGATTCCGTTTTACAAATTCCTGTGGCAAAGCTAGAATTTCAGACTATTCAAGATCACCATAATCTTGTCCAGGATCATTTATCAGAGTGTCTGCAAATTTATGGTTTCTGGACAAAAGAAGTTGAAAGAGGTCGGACACAAGTACCACATATCTTTGCTAACAATGAAGTTCGTTTGGTTGACACAGAAAAGGGAACAGTAACCTGTCAACCCCGATGTATGACAGAAGGATGTGAAATGTATGGTGCTCCGTCTTTTGGTGGTTTCTGTAATAAATGTTTGATGGATTATACTCAGCAATACAAGCGTATGGAAGACTTTCAAGCTGCACAACAGTATGTGGACTTACAGCCAACAGCACCTCCAGCATCAATGACTGGACAGCAAATTTATGAAATGTCCATGATGGAGGAACAATGTAAAAATAAATGTGGAAACAGAGCATCAACCAAAACATATCCATATTGTCACGAATGTCATCCTGACCAAAGACAAAGTCATCCACCACCTGGCATAAGCCTTCCATTATCATTACACCAAACTATGACAAAAGATCAAAATGAACCAATTGACGACCAGTCTTTATTTGGAGGTGGACAGTCAAGGACACCTCCAGGAAGTGGACACCATATGAACAGACTTCCACCAGAAAATGGGAATTCCTTCAGTAGATTACAACATGGTGAAATGCACAGAAAGTGTTCATCACCACATTGCAAAGAAAATTGCTTAACATTACAAGCCAACAAATGTGCCAAATGTTTTGTAACAACAGGTTTCACAGATTTTTCCAGTAGTTTTAGCAGTCAGCCTGGTGCAGGACAGGGTAGTCAGGCTAGTGGTGGACAGAGTGGCCCATCATCACAGACATATTTACTAAATGATTTGAGTGGAGCTCGTAATCCACCAGCTCTGAGGTCAATAAATCCTTTAGACTTAGTCTGTAGAACTCCAAATTGTCCAAATCCTCCTCATTTCTACTTAGAAGGATTTTGTAATGAATGTTCAAGTAAATTGAAACAGAGAACAGAAACATTTTCAGTTCGCACTGCTGATCGTAGAGAAGATAAAGTAATACAAACTTCAATGTTACCTGTCACACCTGAAGGAAAAAATATCTGCATGACACCAGGCTGCCAAGGCATAGTAGAAGAGAGTGGACTCTGCCATACATGTATAATGGCAGCAAATAGGACCAGTGACCCCATTTCAGAATATGCAGCTGAAAATCTTGTGGAGTCTGCAACTCCTTGTCAACTCCCAAATCCAGAAGATGTTAATCCTGTTGTAATGAGCCACAAAGATAAAGTAAAATGTGCGTCACCAATCTGCAATAATTTGATTTATCCTCCAAACAAGCTGTGCCCAATATGTACAGAGATACTATCAGATGCCCATGCAAGATGTAGATCTACAGAGCATAGAAGAGTATCACCAGGTAGGAAACCATCTTTATAGACAAGTATCATTAGGTAGTATATTTATGTTACGAGTAGAAGCTTTCTTAATAGAAGAGTATCTCAAGATTGGACATTTTTTACCTGCGTCGCCAACGGCGTAAGCAGGTCTAGTAGCCGCTTGACTCCTCCTGTCTGTCCGTCTATCCAAAACATTTCGTACACTAACTCAAAAACACCTTGTCCGATTTATCCCCAATTTTTGTATAATGTAGGGATTGGTGATGCCTGGTTCCCTTTCGTTTTTTCTGAATTTTTTATCTGTTGTTACGGCGTTATGGGACTTCGCTCAAAATTGGCATATTTTTTTCATGTCGTACACTAACTCAGAAACGCCGCATCCAATTATCTCAAATTTTGATATAATGTTGGGATTGGTGATGCCTGGTTCCCTTTCTTTTTTTCTGAACTTTTGATTTGTCGTTACGGAGTTATGGGACTTTGATTGCACAAAATTGGCATATTGTTTTCATGTCGTACACTAACTCAGAAACGCCGCGTCTGATTTATTCCAAATTTTGATATAATGGAGGGATTGGTGATGCCTGGTTCCCTTTTGTTTTTTTCTGAATTTTTGATCTGTCGTTACAGAGTTATGGATGTTTGATTGCTCAAAATTGGCATATTTCTTTCATGTCGTACACTAACTCAAAAATGCCACCACATCTGATTTATCCAAATTTTGATGTACATGTAATGTAGGGATTGGTGATGCCTGGTTCCCTTTCATTTTTTCCGAATTTTTGATTTGTAGTTACGAATTTATGGGACTTTGATCGTTTAAAATTTTTAAAAATACAACCTTTTTCCCAAAATTTTGATATAATTTTAGCATTAGTGATGCCCAATTCACATTTTTTTTATTGAAAAAGCCCAGTACTATCATGCTGGAATTCCTGACCTCCTACATTTTCATTGAATTAGCGCGAGCAACGCAAGTCCAGAGACGACTTTGCTCTTGTTTTTATTACATGTACTAGAAGCTTTCTTAATAGGCTTATGTGAACAGTAAAGTCCTTTTGTGTCTGCTGAAAGTCAAATCAGACTAAAACTTTCAAGTTTATATGATACAATGTATTATGCACAGGTAGGAGTTGCCATGATACCTAGTTGGTACTTTACTTAGTATGTGGTAGACATTACTGGTATGGTATGATAATTGATCATAAGAGAACATGGACTATTGCTTTAACTTATCAAGGGATGACTATTTTATAGTCTTTGTGCCTTTATTCTTAGATCATATGTTTTCATATAACATATAGAAAACAGGCTATCTTATGCTAACATTTTCAGCTAATTTGATTGTCAGCTAACCTTTAATAAACTATTGAATAGTTGACCTTTTCACAAACCTGTCATGGCATTTCATTTCTGTTGAAACCAAAACTGATGGCATACCTCATATATATATAGTATAACATTAGGTACCTTGAATGCAATTTAGTTAATCTGGGTGTCCAGTTGTATCTCCTAATTATAACCATATACATGTAGTGGCAGAGCAGATAATTTATTGATTGGGTTGGGTTTTTGGTGTTTATCATATTTTCGGCAACTTTGCAGCTATAACATGATTACCAGACTTACTTGGTGAGGAAAACCTGGACAATTAACCGTCTGAGCAGGTGAAACCGCTAACCTTGGGTAGGTGTCTGGATACAGTAACACCTAAAGAGGGGTGAGCAGGACTTGAACATGTGACTACGGTGTTAGGTTTGTGGTATTGAGTCAGCGACCTTAACCACTTGGCCCCACCAGGCCCCCCAGATCACTTCAGAGTAGTTCTCATTTGAATGTGCTAGATATCAATGAAAGCTTAAGATTAAGGACACCAGAAAGTATAAAACTTTTAGACATTCAGTCCCAGTAAACCAGAAGGTTTAAAAATTTTGGACATTTAGTCACAATTCATCAGAAGCAATGAAAATTTTGAACATTCAGTCACAGAAGGTATAAAACTTTCGGACATTCAGCCACAGTTCACCAAAAAGTATAAACATTTCGCACATTCAGTCACAGTTTGCCAGAAAGTATAAAAATTTCGGACATTCAGCCACAGTTCATCAGAAAGTATAAAAATTTTGCACATTCAGTCACAGTTCACCAGAAAGTATAAAAATTTTGCACATTCAGTCACAGTTCACCAAATAGTATAAATATTTTGCACATTCAGTCACAGTACCCCAGAAGGTATAAAACTTTTGGACATTCAGTCAAAGCTCACCAGAATGTATAGAAATTTTGCACATTCAGTCACAGTACACCAGAAGGTATGAAAATTTTGGACATTCAGTCACAGTTCATCAGAAAGTATAAAAATTTTGCACATTCAGTCACAGTACCCCAGAAGGTATAAAAATTTTGGACATTCAATCAAAGTTCACCAGAACGTATAGAAATTTTGCACATTCAGTCACAGTACACCAGAAGGTATAAAACTTTTGGAAATTCAGTCACAGTTCATCAGCAAGTATAAATATTTTGGACACACAGTCACAGTTTGTTGTGATGGTCAAATTTTATAATAGCTGTGAAGAGTTATCATATCAGTTGTGGTAGTATTAGTATCTGCTGTTTTTTGAGAATGAGTAACTACCGGTACCAATGATCATTACAGTAGTTTCTGACTGTAATAGGAAAGCCACAAAAACATTAAAATGTTATTTTGTAGTAAATATAGCTTTTACTTCTTGTTTCCTGTTATCCAGGAAATGTAAATGTAAACCAAAAAAAAGCAAAAAATATAATCAGTTTCCTCATTTTTCCCCTTTTAAATTGTTTCATTTGTCAAGAATTTTTTTTCTTCCAGTTCCTGTGCAGCATGTTCTGTGTTATTCCCCATCTCGCCAGAGATGTAAAACACAAGGATGTCAATATTATGGAGACCAAAGAACCAATGGCTACTGTTCTAAATGTTATGAAAAAGGTAATGCTACTTTACTAGACATATATTTATTTTTGATTGGATGGAGATCATACAGGATTGCAACGGTCTTTTCTGCTTTGAAATTTTTGTACATTATATTTTTGTTTGTGCAAAAGAAAATGTAATTTCATTCTAGAAGGTAAATACTGTTTATGTTTATGTGTGTAACATAATAGATAAGAACTAGAAAACTGACTGAGTCAGCAAGGGCCCCGCTGAGGCAATGTATCGGTAAACAGGAAGTAGTTGCTCGGCAGA
>JAOXYJ010054882.1:0-11983 GCA_028566555.1 Lithophaga nigra
GTGTTATTGTTTCATATCAAGCGATATGTACTTTCTTGGGGAGATATTATATTTTTCCTGAAATGAAAGATAAATCTGCATGTACCATTTCACAAAAAGGTTTATCTTACACATATCTTTATATAAAGTTGGATTTGGCTATTCCTTTTTTGACTTTTTGGTGTATTTTCAGTAGTTTGGTTTTCTACATGGTCTTCCAAATGTTTGGGTTCTACCAATACTGAGAAGTCTGCTGGTCAAAATTTAAGAATGGTACATGCTACTTTTTGCATTTCTTTTCATTTTATTTCAGTTAAATACCACGAAGTCCTGTCTACAACGAAACATAATTTATTTCAAGAAAAAGACTGATAACATAGTAAAATTTTTCGGTGAAGCAAACTTACTCTCTAGTTTGGTCTGTTCGGTAAAGTTAACTTATTCCCCGGTCTGGTCTGGTCGGTAAAGTTAACTTGCTCTCTGGTCTGGTCGGTTTAAAGTTAACTTACTCTCTGGTCTTGTCGGTAAAGTTAACTTACTCTCTGGTCTGGTCTGTTAATCCAGGCCTATCCTGCGGTCTGGACTGCTTTAGCCTAGACCAAAATTGCGGTTAAAAAAAGCAATCAAGATGTATGTCTGTTCTATATTTAAGTTAACTTACTAGTCTGGTTAGAAGCATTCCTTTAGAGTAGTCATTTGGATTGGATTAAGTTAGCTTTTGTTCAGGTTATGTCTAAACCTATCTGTATTTCAACAATTGTAAGTGGATGTGTTGAATTGCCCATAGGAATAATGTTAAAGGGCCTGAGGTGTAGGTCTCATCTTCAGCATCTGTCTCATTTAAAATTGGAATTTTTACACAGTCTCCTCACATATAATCGTGGTTACATAAGTTCGTGGACTTCCGGTAATCATAATTATTTCCACTGCACAATAACGTATGACGTCACCAATTGCATGTTTTGACAGCTAGAGGAATCTCCTACTACCTCACACTGCAAAATATTCGGGTCGTTTCAAGCCAGGTGAGATTTATTTTCAATTTCTCAATGATAAAAAGTTACCAAATTTTCTTATGTCCAAGTTCCTTCTATTTCCATTGATCTTTATATCTTTAACAAGAAATAGCACCCAGAAACCGAACTATCGTCTGGTTTCTTCATTTCCCAGTAAACAATGTCACGTGACTTATATGGGGAATCCTCTTCGGATTTTGAAATCTATGGAACAGCATTAGTGCCAAAACCTTATATCAATTTGGAACATTTCTGGCACTTTTATACATAATATTCTTCCTCAAAATATGACATGTGTTGTATTTAACAATTATTACACATATATTTATGTGATTTTAGTGTAATTATGGTACATACTATTATTTTTTTTATCACCCCAAGGGTAGATGGGGTATAGAAATATGGCTACCTAGACTTCTCCCGTCCGGCAGTAGGACTCGTGCTGAGGGAGCGTCCGTTTGGTTGTGCGGGATGTATAAATACGCAGTCACGTCTGGTCTGATTGGGGACGTTAAATCCAAGGCGCGTGCAAGAATGCCACGCTCTTTGCACGTTAAAGAACCCTTTGGCAACAACTGTTCGGAGGGGTCCATAGGGTACCTGTTGTAAGGCTAAATTTCTGACCTTACACAATATTCCCTCGTTTTCCAGTGGCAATCCCGGTCGTCCCACGTTTCAGATCCTACCAATTGATATATTGTTAATTTGTTCTCGTCCTGAATATGCATATAAATTTGGTATGGAAGACTCATTAAATTTGTTTTTTATTTCTATTTTCAGGTTCAACTGAAACGACAGAAGTACAAGTATTATTCCCATACAGAGATGACTAGTGCTTATCTGGTTATGAAAGAACAACATGACCGTTGCCAAAGCTGCCAGGAAGCACCGTGTGCCGGAACAGACACTTAGGGACCGTGTGTTGGAACACATCTCAACTGATAGTGAAGTCAGGACCACCACCAGTGTTTGCTGTGGAACAGGAAGCAAGATTGGTTCAACAAATCAACGACATTGGAGCTCTTGGTAATGCTTATACTAGATCTGAGGTAGTACAACTGGGAACTGAGTATGCTGTGCATTTAGGTTTGAAAGAGAAAGAAGTTTGGGGTGGTTTTATAGCTTCCTTGACAGATGGCCAGAACTCAAGGTTTGGATACCCAAAACAATTTCAGAGCTACGGGCAAAAGCAACCTCCAGAGAATCTTATCAAAGATATTCGATGATCTGGGACGTATAATGGAAAAGTATGAACTGAAGGATAGACCAAAGAGTATTTACAATGTATATGAGAAAGGATTACAGCAGAATTACACACCGCCAAAAGTAGTAGCAGATGCTGATTACACTCCATCAACAATAGCATCAGAGAAGTCTTCAGCTATCACTGTAATTGGATGTAGCAGTGCATTAGAGCAGCAAATTCCACCATATTTTATTTTTCCAGGTATGCGCATGAGGCAAGAATTATTGGAAGGAGCTACACCAGGATGCGTAAGCGAGTCAGGTTGGTTAAACTCTGAAATATTTGAAAGTTATCATAAAGTATGTCACTTATTGTCAAGACAAACACATTCTTCTATGTGATTGTCATAGGACTCATATCACACCAGATATTATTGATTGGGCAGTCCAGAAGAAGATTGTTTTGTACGTTTTTTTCACCTCATACCAGTCCTGTTCTCCAGCCAATGGAAATTCGGTGCTTTGGACCGTTTGCCAAAATTACAACTGTGAATGTCAAGAGTTTCAACGCACTAATTCAACAGTCATTAACAGGTATAACGTTTGCTTAATAGCTTGCAAATCTTATATTTCTGCTCTTTCTCCATTAAATTTACAGTCTGTATTCCGAAAGTCAGGTGTATATCCTCTAGATCACGATGCTGTTTACCAGTCTCTGTTTAGTATATCTGATGCAATTAATAAACACAGGAAAACACCATTACTGCAGATAAACATGCACCTACAGCACCTGTAGAGCTGGAAAGTTTACAAGATGATATTCCAGAGGACACCCAAGGAAAGGTAAATAAAGCTTTCTTTGCTGAGAAATCACTGTGTACCAAAGAAGAAAACCAAACGAAAGAGAGGCGATCTATTTATAAGATAGAAGCGGGGAAAGTAATTACAGAACCAGAAACGAGTGAGATAATAAAAGAATATATCAAACAGTCTGTTAAGTCCAAGTCCAAAACCAAACAAACATCAACAAGAGCCAAACACAGCAAGGAATCAACCAAACCAAGAACCAGTCAGAAATCTTTAACAGCTAAAGCCAGTCAGAAAGCTCCGAAGAAGACAGCATATCCATCAGTACTTCTACAAATGAAACAAATGTAGCTACAAAAAAGTCCAAACAAGCTCAACAAGATTCACAACAACCAGGTCCATCAACAAAACAGAAAATTGTAATTTCTGATGACTCCTTCACTGATGATGAAGAAGATGATGATGTAAAATGCTGCGTTTGTAATTTATGGTACCAAAGGAACTGAAAAATTTTGTCTGTAGTATTCACACCATGGGCACAATGTGACTTCCAAGAATGTGACCATTGAAATATTGAATATTTAAATATTGCTGCGATGTATCTGTCCTCCGCAGATCAGACAAATTCTTCTGTCCTTGTCATGGGTTACCCTGCAAACAGATTGAGGAATAATACCATATAAATAGACTTACTTCATGTAAATATGTTGTGTTAGTTAATTTAACATTTACCTGTGTTATGGATTGTTGACATTGAAATTTGAACTGCATGGAAAACAATAATCATGCCCTTTTGGGAAAATTCTACTGCCTTTATAGATTATTCAGGGAGTAAACATTCATTTAATATTTACACGCAAGTGTATCTATTGTTAATAACCATTTGATTGTATTTTGTTTTAATTTTGTTAGTTTTTTATTATTCATTTAATTTAGTTATTTTGTTTATGATTTTGCATCTGCAAAAACTTCTATGAATTACAGTGGCGTAGAAAAAAGAATAAAAAAGGGTTAAATTCAATTGGAAAATGTAAGAATATACTTTAATCCGAATTAATGGACTCATCTGGTATTTTATGTTACGCAAATAAATTGATAAATAAAGCTTTATTCTGATTGGAACTTTTAAAAGGTAGACTTGAAGGATTTTAATTGACCTAAAAAAAAAGAAGAAAAAGGATTTATATGGTGAATACCGTTGTATTTAAAAGTGTTTCCCGTTTCCAACTGGAAGACCTTTATTGTATTTCTTCTGTTTATTTAAGGTCTTTCCCGTTGTCAACGGGAAGATTTTTATTGCATTTTTTCTGTTTATTATTCTTATTTTTCCGCCACTTTTCGAACCCTGGAATCACAGAGCTACTTCATATGAATTATCGGTCATGAAATGGCCTTCCGGTATTCACACTGGCAAACCGAAATTGTTTTTTTTTTTATTTCAAAGTTATCTCCCCTTACACCCAAAACCTTATTATGTAAATAACTCCGAAACCGTAAGAGTTAGAGAGAATCTTAACAATGGAAAATGTTTAGGAGCAAGTAGCGGAGGTACATTATGTTTAGACTTCTTATAGGAGTTGTTGCCTCTTGAATATTTGGCGGAACAAGTTAATGGTAAAAACTCATGAACGGTAAGTCGTAGACGCTTGGGACTTGAACCAATGATCATCAAAGGTCATGATCTTGAATTTATTTGAAAGTCAAAAGTCATGTTCATACTTGACCTTTGACCTTAAATCCTGTTATCTAAATAAGTCAGAAACCGTAAAAGATAGCTGAAGAAAAGTAATAAGGAAAATGTTCAACTCCTGAAGACGCAACATTTTCATTATTAGGTCAACTCTCTTTGACCACCCAAATTAGGAGTTATTGCCTTTTCAAAAATTTTCATTTTTATAACTCAAAAACCGTAAGAGGTAGCTGATGAAAAGTAATGGGGAAACTGTTCAGCTCTTTGAGAATGCAACATTTTCATGATTCGGTCAACTCAGTGTGACGATCAGGTAAAGGAGTTATTTGCCTTTGAAAATTTTAAGTTGCTATAACTTGAAAACCGTAAAAGATACAAAATGAAGCTGATGAAAAGTGATTGGGAAAATGTTCAGCTATTTAAGACACAACCTTTTTTATGATTTGGTCAACTCAAGGTGACGATCCCTTAAAGGGTTATTGCCCTTTGAAAATTTTAAATTGTAATAACTCGAAAACCATAACTCGATAGCTGACGAAAAGGAATGGAAAATATGTTCAACTCCTTAAGAGGCATGATTTTTGTTCCGGTCAACTCAATTTGAATATGAGTTATCAATCCCGTATATGAGTTATCGCCCTTTGAAAATTTCAAATGGTTATAACTCAAAAACCGCAAAGGATAGCTGATAAAAAGTAGTTGAGGAAATGTTCAGTTCCTGAAGATGCAACATTGTTGTGTTCGCCAAATCAATTTGTCAGGCCCTTAAAGGAGTTATTGCCCTTTAAAAATTTAAAATTGATCCCGAAAATCGTAAAAGATAGAGAAAGACTATAAATGGGAATATTGTTCAGAACGTTATGACGCACAACTTAATGTTAATGTCAAAGGTCACAAATGACCTTGACCTTGAGCATTGTTACCTGAATCAGGAACGGTATGTCGTAGACACCTGTGACCTTCTCTTGATCATAGGACCGCATGACCCATAATTCGATTTCACGGTAAAAGATGACAGATAAACCTTTGCTTATCGTTAATTATATCTTTCATCAACATTTGTTTCTTAAAGTTTCTTATTATGTGTCGAGAATTTTACTTTATTCATAAACTCAGGGGGTAAATCATATATGACATGCATTTAATGTATATATAATCAAATGTTAAATTCAATTAAAAAACGATTTGAAATCCGATCAAGTATTATGCAACACATATTTTTTGTTGTATATGATAAGTCTTTGATGCAGTATAATAAGAAATTCCATTGAAATACCTTTGACTACGACGTGACAAATACATTTGTATTTAACTAGGACGGTGATGCATATCTGATTCTTCTAATCTTTATTACTATATTTTAAATTGTTAAGATTAAACTACGGCTCTTTTTCATACAATTAAGATATAAGATATTGCTTAACATATATAATGACGCCACTGTCACGTATGGGTTTTAATATGGAAACGATCTGATTGTTCAAATGCGGAAGATATTTTTTATTCGTTATTTTTGTCCAATAGCTTGACTGTATCTATTTTCGGAACATAAATAATTATATAGCTACGGTTCCGGATTTTGCTGTTCATATCTTGATAAAGCCTAATCAAAGAAATGCATCGAAAATATATGTGTATATTTATCTTGTATTTTATTGAATATGCTTCTTCAGATATCTACAATGAATGGATTCCTAATTCAGTTAATAGGACAGATTTGAAATGTCCACAAGAACGTTGTAACCTCGATCCTTTAGAAACCCCAAGAACAAAAGAGGAATGCTGTATTTGCAATGCTAAACCATTATGGGAACTATCTGAAGAAGTCAATATTTTGTCAGTCGAATATTATAGGAGGAATGGTAAAGCTTGTGTCATTGGAAATACAAGAAATTATCCTAGACTTGTTCACAACTATGGATTCCTGACGAAACTGCCTAAAAACCTGTGCGATTTTGAACATATTGTAGAAATCAATCTGCAAAGTAACAAAATTTCGTCGATTGATCATATTGCTTGTTTGCAATTTCTTGACACACTTGACTTAAGCTATAATTCAATTGATTTTATTAGTAATGAGACTTTCGTGAACTTGCCGAATCTGCGTAAATTAAAGATAACGCATAATAGGATTGCAGTCTTGGAACCGTTTGCTCTTGCCGGGACTACTTTGTCAATTTTTATTGTAGATTTATCTTTCAATAATTTGACGAAAATTGACATCAGCAATTTAGTTCCCGAAAGAAATTTTTGTTATTATGATTTCTCGTCAAATCAAATAACCGAAATGGTCAACACAAATAACTTTGCTCTCGATATTCAGAAGGTTTACAAAGGAGGATTTGTTGATCTTGATACGAATAATTTCACGAAATTTATCGATTTTCATGACCTAGGAATAGATGATATTAATATTTTGGGAAAAATCCTGGACTTTGGATTTTCTTTCTTGGACATGAAATGGGATTGTGACTGTCACATAGAACCATACTTAGAGGTAACAGAACCAATCATTAAAAGGATTTGGCGGGATTATTACAATATTACATGTTGGAATCCACCCGAGTACCGTGGATGGTCAGTTATGGACCATTTTGTAAAGAAGGATCATCTTGATCTTCTAATTTGTAATATTTCATTTGCTGAGAAATGCCCGAAAGGTTGTCGCTGCTACTACCAGCCAAAAAACAGAAAAACTGTGGTGAATTGCACCTGGGCCGGATTGACTGAACTGCCAGAGTATGTTCCCGACCATGAAAATCTTACATTGATATTGAAGAACAATAATATCAAAATTTTTGAAAGCCGCGATTATTTCAACAAGTGCGTAGTTCTTGATTTATCAAACAATTCATTACATTTAGTATCTAACGGGGCCCTGACAAATCTGAATAATGGTATTTCGCTTGATCTTTCAAATAATATTATAACAGAATTGCCACGTGATTTCCAAATATTTGACCCCTGCATTATTAAAATAGGAAAAACAACCATCCCTTGTGGCTGTGACGATTTTTGGATAGTAGATTGGATGAAGAACAAACGTGCCTCTCATTGCAGTAATGTAACAGAAATAATATGTCGCTCTGAAAAAGGTTCTGTTCCGGCTATAAATATAACGCGAGACTATCTTTGTAAAACGGACAGCGATCTGACGTTTTTAAATATTTTACTAGCTGTAGTTCTTGCAGTCATAGTCGGCGTAATGGGAGTAGTCTATACTTTTTGGTACGAGTTCTATCTTCTGAAAAGAGAATTTACACATAAAAAATCATACAAGATTGAACCAGTTCTAAAATATGACGTGTTTTTCTCTTTTAATGCAGATAAACAGGATATAAGAATGTGGGTTATTAAACAACTAGACGCCGATTTACGATATTCAGGATACAAATCATTTATACCATGTCGCGACAACATCCCAGGAGAGGCAAGGGAAGAGGCGTTGATCCAATCTATAGGTTGCTGTAAAAACTATATTGTTGTGCTGTGCGAGGAGTACGAATCTGAAGGTATTTTCTGGACGAAAATAGAGTGGAAATATATATGGAACAGTTTCAAACAAAATAGGGACAGACAGATACTTGTGGTCAATTATGATCAGCTAGAATCATCAGATGTGCATGATACAAAGTTAAGGGCATTTCTTAGATTAGGTTTGGATATCGACTTTTCTAACAGGACGCATAGTCTTTTTCAAGACATTCGAGACAAACTGGGTTCCCCGATACGCTTTTATAGTGGATTGAGGTGTGCTCGTACAATGTTCCAGCCAAAATTGTTAAAAGATAAAAGTGCTATTTTTACTTTGGAAATTTAGCTTAAAATTGTTACGGCATTCAGCATGTGTAAGAAAGTAAACTTGCTTTATATGGAAAAAGCCGTCAATTTCACTTGATATGAGGCTATGATCTGGTTATAATCTCATAAATTATCATTTGGGAATATATTATATCAATTATTCATAAGTTGAAGTAATTTTTCGTCGGATGGTTTTTCGGTTTTCTTTACGACGGTTTGATTGGTAGCTGATACATGTTTTGTATATTAATAAATGTACTTTTTAGTAAAGAACGTGATCACAAATATGGTTAGAATTTGATTAATGCTAACAAATTTCATTCATTTTTTGAAAAGCAAACTGGAGCCGTTGATTCACTTTCGACAGCAAATCTCCTACGCCAGAGTGTATCTTTTATACGTATAGATTCATTAATCGATATTGTCCTGTCAGGCGAATCTAAAAATATAGTACATATACGTGGTGTAAATACGTGAGCAGACAGAATGGTTATTGTCCCTTAATTTGATTTATTTGACAATTATCAAGCGGATCTAAAAATTGCGTGCACGGTGTAAATGCGTGCGCAGATATTTTTTTTCTTTTTTCGGATCAATTTTCTATTTTTCAATTCAGCTTTTCATATATTGCAAAAGATAAACATGAACTTTATTAGACAGGGGCAGAAAATAGAGTATTTTAGTTCGCTCAGGATATTGCTATACTGAGGAATAATGAACAGTGCAATAAATATGTTGATTCCTTGGCGTCTTGTATTTTCAATGAAAAATATTTTTCGTGTTTTTTAACAGATTACCGATTCAAACATATTGATAGCTTTACGTGTTTATGTTATCGTTTTCACCGAAATCAATAATTTGTAAGTCGATCAGTGTAAGGTATGACGAATATTAAGGCCCAAGGGTTTGAATTTTTTGTTTCAGAATGGTACTGTATTTTCGCGTTATATTTTGTCCCACTGGCATTTGCCATCCACGAAAAAATATACATGGTTAGGCCATTGGCTTGAAATTAAAGACACCACAGAAACGTTTATCTTACTTCAACTTATTATAACTGTGAACAGAAAGCGATGTTCGGTAAAATCAAAATTTACGACAAACGTGAGCACTGCGATTTTACGGCTGTGAGCTGTTGCTTTCTGATTAACAATATACCGACATTGCCTGGATATGAGGTCTATATTCACAATTAATCCATTACCAAAGGGTTGTGCCTATTACGAATTTTTAGATTATTAGGGACATTTTCCCTGTATCGTAGTTATAATAATAATTTATGATACGAAACATAGTGCACAATATACGCATTTCGACAAAGTCTCATCAGCTGTGCTCGAGGCCTAAAAGTATAGAAAACCAAATCAACATCGAAATGTTGTACACAGAAATAAATAGTAGACAAATGCAAACTATCTGAATTTCCGGCAGATCATTATTTTGTAATGAGACAAGCCCGATTTGAAAATAATGATATCTTCAAAATGTGAATATTTCAGTGCTAAATGAGCGTGTTTATACATTCATGAAATTAAGCAGAAAATAACCCTTTCTATTGTGTCTGTTTTTATAAAAGAAACTCAAAGCTTCTAAATTTTCTTAAAATAAGAACCTATATTTTTTATTTTCCTAAAATGAGATATATATACAAAAAAGTGAAATATATGCCGTGGATACAACAAATACGTTTCTATTATGACATTAAATACATCGTGAAAGGAATTGAAATCTTAGGAAGATAGCAGAATTTAAATTTCATTATATACTATTTCACAAAACACCCCTTTGCTAAAAATGCAAAATTTTCACGAAAACGTGTTGTACGAATTTGTGACGACCAGATTAAACTTTAAGCAGAAGCATTATTCATTGATTTCAGACTGTTTCTAGGTGTATGTGTGTGTGTTCGGTGGGTACATTAAACTCCTTTAATAAGCGACTTTTTTCAAACTCTCCACTTTACTACTACAGAAGGGTAAACATGTTCTGCTTCACATGTAGAATCCGCCATATTTTTCTCTGTATAAAGTTTGAAATAAAATCAAATAAGGAGAATGGGTTATCGAGGGTACAATCACCCCAATTTGCTATTAGTTCGGTACTGGCATGAAATTGATACATGCAATTTTAAATTCACCGTATTAAAATGTATAAAATTTTAGGAAACTAAAGAGTATCTCCCTCGTGCATAGTGCTGTCCTTAGCTGGGTTTTGGCTTAAACTTTTGGCCGTTTTGGCATTTATTTCTGCTCTACAACCTTTTCGATGTTGTTTTGGTTTTCCATATTTTTAGGCCTCGGTCGCAGCTGGTGAGACATTGTTTGTCGAGGTGCTCATATTGTGCACTAAATTTGATATCATAGATTGTTATTTCATTGGAGCAGTCATGGGACCAAAAGATGAAGCAAATTTTAGACTTGTGGATGAATTATCATCTTTATCTTTTGTGAAACTTGATTCTACAGTTGTTCAATACCGTAAGTCATGTTACAAAGTATAATTTTAGACCTTTCAGTCAACGGACCCATCAAAAGACTGCGCAGTAAAACGCATGCACATCCGCAGTTTCCAATACACCAATAACAGTCGCAACAAGGCCAGAAGGCAGTCAAATGGTCAATGTCAGCAGGAGCTGCGGTTAAAGCTGTCAGTCAGCTGAATGTGATTTGAAACTTGTTTTGTTTGATTTACCTCTGCAGCAAATAAATTTCGCAAACGAGAGCAAACTCTAATCTGCAATGCGTACATCTTCCCCTATTCAACTCATTCCATCACGCTTTTTAGAAGTGGTATTGTATTGCTCTAAGCTTTCAGAGAAAAAAATTCAAAAACTTTGGAAAACTAACATCTTCTTTTGCTATGCTACAGTTTTCCTATTTTCAAAGTACATCACTGGTCAGTGATGTATATGAATCCCATCACTATGCTACAGTTTTCCTATTTTCAAAGTACATCACTGGTCAATGATGTATATGAATCCCATCAGAAGTGTCGTACGAGAGCGTGGATCAAAATCGCATTTTTTTCGACGATTTTTCGATGTAATTGAAGGAAGGGTAATGCTAAACTAGAAAAGTATCTGGCACACCGATCATAACAGATCGAAAGTGACATTCTCTTGTTCATGCAGATACTTTCCTAACCTAGACATTGTAAAAAGTATAACTTTTGATGGTGTAGTTGATTGTCGTGATTTGGTCGGTCTGCAAGACTAGCCAGAAATCAGTTTATTTTACACACAGTATACGCTGATAACCAGTTTAAAGCAAAAGTTGGAGGAGATAGAACATTGTTCAAACCCCCAATAACGACGTACTGTTATATTTTGAAATCTTTAACATAGATGCAACCAACACTATTTAATTTTCTACATATATATATATATACAATATACAAATCACTGCCCTTGTAGTTCAGAGTTCAGTTATTGTTCCACAAACTTTCAAACAGAATGTTTCAAATAATTCCAGTAGAAAATTCCAGAAGTCAATATAATCCAAGTGTT
>JAOXYJ010054992.1:0-11980 GCA_028566555.1 Lithophaga nigra
TAAATTTTTAATTGTTTGTAAAATTGTTGGTAAAAAACGTCCCGCTGAATGGAAATTGAACAGCGATGGTCATTTTTATATATATCCTAAATCATAATTTAGCATATAATAATGACAAAAATTACATTTAATTAAAATTAGATATCCGCACTAGCTCCCCATTTTCATTTTGTTGTTTACGTGTCAAGTACACAACAAAATGAAAGTAGGGAGCAAGTGCGGACATCTAATTTTAATTGGACTGATTACAAACAAGAAATTATTCTCTGCAAGGAGATAAAATATAACTTTTATTACGATACTATACATGAAATACGGTTTACCATTGAATTTTCTACACCCAGTTGAGAAGACAACGCTGAACGACCGATAAGTCGTCAATTTCGCATACGTATAAATGATGTTGCCCGTCCTGGTACCCACTGAAACCAGTAGACTAGTGTACTGGTTCCAGTTAAGGCATGGATGAACTGACCATATACTGAAACTTGATGAAGAAAACGATCAAGAATGAAACACGACTGAAAGAACGACCGTGCTTTGATTTACTTTATGTATGTCAAATTTCTCCAGTGACTTTCCGAATTTCTGATTCTTATCTTATCTAGGCACTAGCGTCCTGCATCAGTACTTACTGAATATAAAATGTATTCCTCATCATAATCGTCTGTATCTGTATCTGTATCGGTTTTCCTGTCCTTCAGCGGTCTTCCTTTTGTGTTTTTGTTTTGCCCCTAATAACAGAAATACATGATATTTTGCTATAAATAAATGCGAAATATACCTATTCATAAAAAAATTCTGGTGTGTCCTTCTGCAATGGATGTTTATGCTAGTTCGGCCAGTTATATATCTGTCCAAGTCGGACGCGACATAGCAATAGTGCATTTTGGAAAATAATTGATCATCCCTGCTCCCCCGATATATTTCTGTTCGTTGCATTATCAATTATTATTAAATGTACTTTATTTTGTGTAGTCAATTTAATTTGTAATATTAAGTGCTATTCTTTATATGTTGTTGCCACGCCCGATATTAAATCTTATTTCCTGGATATTTTCCCGTGTATGTAACTACATATATCCCATAGAACCGACACTCATGGCTAGCCCGTAAATTACAGCCGTTTTTGCTCCCATGTTGATAACGAAGCTGGCTAAATGTTGATATAGGTGAACATATAAATAAAGGTAAATTTGGCGGGTATTCTGGAAGTTTTGTATGTAATTAACAAATCAAATAAATCAAATAAATGCCAAAAATTACACTAATTTAAAATAACAAACTTAATTCTTCTTTAAAACAGACTATAATAATGACATATTAATTTGAAATACTGTTATTTTACTTAGTGATTCATCAAAATGATGCAGCGATTAAAGCTGGATATGCTCTGTAATCGTTTCACATGCAGGACGTGGACACTGTTACCAATAATCAATCAGAAATTACCTTTTTTCTGTTACAGTCCCTTGCTGAATCATTGTCTTGCGAAGCATGTACTGAAACTTTCTGACATTTTCGAGTCTCTGCTCGTTTCCTCCCAGACTGCTATAATAAAAGAAAATGCCAATTACAATATTATAGTAGTTTTAATCAATGAAATCCATATCAGCCTAGTTATTGGCCGACACTTCGTGTATTCTCGGAAAAAAAGGTGGAATAGTTTTCTTACTTTTTCTTTTTTCATTATGAACAGCAAAAAAGGGGGAAAACACACAAATAAAAACAATACGAAAAAAATCCGATTGCTCTATTTTGTATTAATAATTACAGTATGTACAAAAGATTTTATTATTAAACAGAATTAAGGAAATATTTTTAAAATAATTATCACAATAATGTACTTAATACAATGACACTGCAAAATGTATTTGAAGCTTTCTTTTTATAATACCAGTATGTCAGCCAATACATGTTTCCGGTCTGTATTGGCCGACTTTTCTCGTAAAGGCCTAACTGGCCTTTCGGCATTACAGCGGCATTTCTGGCTGTATCTGAGTCAATAACTAACTTGAAAGATAATTTATAAATAGATATTCTTTAGTTTTAACTTTTTGCATCAATTTTTTTTGTATTTTGTAAAACTTCACATTATGTATTTCCGAAAGCTAAAAACAATCGTATTTCTTAATCAATATCTACGTCATAGTCAAGTGAATAAAAGGTCATCATAAATGATTGCAAATTAACAGACCTCAGAATATATGCATGTTAATTGTAAAACATGCTACGTTTGATTCATAAGTGGTATCTCGACTGCGCTGATATGAACGTAGGCGTTATTTGGAAAGTTAAAAATTTTTTTCAATAACAACCGGTTGTTCTCATAAAAAAGAATGTAAAACTTTTCATACATAGTTGTAATGTGTGAAAGATCATAACAGGAAAATTGTAAAATATATTGTATATGTGACAAGATTGAAAGATTGCATATATATAGGTACAGATTATACGTCAAGATAATGAAGACTTACCAAAGTCCGGTCTTCATCATCATACGTGCAATTGTCGTCATCAGATGATAAAATGATAGTTCTTTCTTTCCCTTTTGAATATCTTTTTTGTTTTCGTTTTGGCTGTTGTTTTTTCGTTTTTGGTGTGTCTACATCTGCAAAGTAATAAAATAATAGTTTGTTACTAATGTTTAAAAAAATCTGTACGAATAAACTAAAATTATTTGTTTACTTCCGTGTACCAACAAGATCTAGTCTTGATCTAGTCTTCTGGTTGGATTCTTTGACTATCGTTATGAAGAAGCAGATACGCAAAATGTTTTCTATTACTCTATTTGCTGCCAGAATTCATAAGGAATAAATCTCTTTTCCATAATGGAATATTTGCATGCGGTACCTTTTCAAGGTTTCAAATTTTGTAAAATATTTACGAGGTAGGGCTTAACCATTTTTATTAACCCCTTTTCAATACATCGTACATAACTCTACGTCTAATCTATTTAATTTATTGTATTTTTGCATGTCTTTAATGCAATTAAAAGTAGATTTTCGTCTAATTTTTAGAACAAATTTATTAATTGATTCTTATTAATTTTGATATATGCATTATATGCTTTAAAATATAATGCAAATAATAAAATAAAATAATGCGATTTATTTTCTAAGTCACAGAATCATGAAAATGACTAATACAAGACATATTCAGTTCCAATTGGACTTAACCTATTGTATATATTACCGAATGAATAGGAATCATTCTCGTCTCCTTGCTGTACAGTGGCATTTTGTAAAGTTTCTAGCTGCTCTTTTGCCACATTTCTTGATACACCAGGACCACATGACATTTTGGTAGGTGTAATCAGCTCTGGTTCCCGGATGTTGTTAGATGTTGGAAAATAGACTTCTCTATCATGCCTGCTCTTTTTCGTTCTCATTTCTTCTTTGCTAGCAATAGGCTTCCCCTCTAAGAGTCGCTTGTAAAAAACACCTTTTCCATCCCGCTTTATGCGTTGGCGCTCTTGTGTAAAATCATAACAAGCGAAGGCAAAAGTTACATTCAAGACTTTTAATTTTTTTAGTCTTGAAAGCTGCTTCCAGATGCCATACAGAGCTGCAGATTTTATTCTCCTGTCATTGGATAAGACTGCATCCTGTTCACTCTCTTTATTGGAATGTTTTTTCCGATATCCCGGTCGTCGTTTCCTTGGGGATCTTTTCTTTGGTGTTGATGATGGGATATCTCCAACAAAATCCGTCTGGGCGTCTATGCGAACTGCATCTTCGCTCACCCTGAAAATGAAAAACGTCTTGAATATTCCTCGACTTTGCAAATAAGTAATATCACCAAATATATGAGGTTTTCTTCTTTCAGTGCAGTAAAGTGCAAATATAATGGAACTGATTATCGTTAACAATATTTATTAGTACAAATTTAATATTTGGCATATATTTATATATACTTTTTGGTTTTGTTTTCCTTTGTTAACACTTTTACTTCTTTTAGAAGCCATCCTGTCAGTGGATAGTATCAAAAATTAGAATGTGATGTCTCAAAATATACAGTATATACAGAGTCGTGTTATCTGCTTTCGAACTGATAAGTATACTGCATTTGTATTAAATTTTGATATGATTCTTTGGTAAAAAAAGACAACCGTATAAATAAAAATAAACATAGCACATGACAGACAATCTGAAAAGAGGCGTCTGATATACGAACGTAGATAAAAAACATATCTAATTAATCTAGTATTCCTTGTACTTTGTTGAGCAAATTAAATCTTTAAATCCCCCTTTTCGGCATTGCAGAAAAGGTTTTATTGTGTCCATATGAGTTCTTGTATATATTGCGGCAGATTAGGCGAATCGAAGCTGTTGTTGATCATACATTCTAATTTATTGATTTATTTTTCGTTTCTAGTTAATGTTTTTATAGCACATTTTATTCAACAAGTCTTAGTATTTAAGAGGATTCGATACTTTATTTATACAGAGTAATATTTCTGTGCAAAGATGCCAGCCTTAAAGCTATTTTTACAATGGTGGGACTGAAATATATAGTGATTAAAATGGTGAAATATTCGGAAGTTAGAAAAAAAAAATTGAAAAAAAATAGAAAGCCAACGAATCCTTCAAAAATGTGTAAATAATTTACGGAAATCTGTAAGTGGCAGAGTAACTTATTATAAGAAGTTACCTAATGGGTTATAACAGCTTTTGTATAACAAGTTTTAACTTGATATAATGACTTGGCTAACTTGTAATAATAAGTTATAAATTGTTTCAAGAACTTAGCTAATCCGTTATAACAACTTAGCTAACTTGTTATAACAAAAAATCTACTTCATTATAACAATTTAGTTAATGTTCAGATGGGTCATCCGGGCTTCGTGTCCGTCGGTCTTTCACAGTCTGAAATCCACTGACTATTATCAATAGAAGAAAAATAAAGTGTTCTTGACATACCTAAACTGTCTGTGTTCAATTGCGGCTTTTATTTATTTTATCGTCTTCGTCTGTCATCATCGATCCATCATGCAGTGCCTCAGGTGACATACCAGCAACGATGTCTTTTAATTCAAAGTAAAGTGTCACAAAATTTTCCCGCTTAATTTGAGGATTTTGCAATGTTTCTAAAATTGACAGGTAATGTTGATGAAGCGGTTCATCCGAGGACAACTGTTTTATTAATGCTTTTATCTTTACCGAAAGTTTCTCTTTTGACAGCTTGTGTTGAAAAGTTGATTCTTCTTCCTTTGTGATATATACAGGTTCTGAATCACAGACAGTACGTCCGGACTCACCCAGAACTTCTGATTTGAGCTTTTGCAATCGTTTACCAGTTGATATTGACAGAAAATTAAGAAGATTATTATGAAGTTCGCTCCCTTTCAGTGATACGAATTTTGCATCCGGTGAGGAAAGATACTTTCTAAGTATAGGCCTAAAACTATTAATAGCATTATCTATTTCTATTTCTTTCGTTCCGAATTCCGTTGGATTTTTCAGTCCTAAAAGATCAGATACTTTGATCTGCAGTTGCTCAAAGAACTTGAGATTACAGCATATTGATTTCCACGTGTCGTCTGATGGTATCGATCCGCTAGGTAAATACTGTTTAACTGACTTGTTTTTTTCTTCTAGAAGAAAGTCCAGATCTTGACCTTTTGATGCGTCTCCACTTACTGAAAAGGAAATATTCTTGTCCCAGACCTCTTTAACTTCTGGTGGCATTGTGTGATATTGTATGGTGTCAAAGAGTTCTATATTTTGATAATGCGGGTGATGTCGGCCATAAAATAATTCTTTTAAGTGAAATTTTGCGCTGGCAACTAAATCGGCATTATTTCGTCTAATTCCCATCCTTAAGTTGATTATTGCTTGTGAAAATCTACAAATCTGCAAATGCAAATATTGATGCCTCGGATTTTTAGCTAATGTGTGTTTATAATAGTTTAGAAAATTGGCTGCCGTTGGTTCTAATTTTGTTTGTTTCAAACTTCTAATAAATGGAATTACCATTTCACGTAGACCAGAGATATGGAATGTTAAAAGTAATTGCCAGGCTACATGGTGGTCCTTACAGTTTTTAGCGAAATGTTTGGCATTTAGGCTATTAAAACCCATTATCTCGCACATCTTTTCTAGATAGGGTGTCCAGTTCAATTCAAAAAATGCTTTGACTGCATTCATTTCGTAATGTCCCGCCCCTATCCTTATATACAGCCAATCAAATTCTTTCTGGTAGGTAGCTGGTAAATTAGGATGGGCTGTTTTATGGTGTATCCTGTAAGCTTCTTTTGTAGAAAAGGTACTGCTACCCGAACAATAACTGCATACAACGGCTTCGTTTAAGATCTTTTGGTATAAACTGTGCGGTCTTCCATCACAGCATACGAATGTCCACGCTCTGTCTTCCCCTCCATATCGTTTTACTCCTGCATTCATGCCTATGTGTCGTAGAATCAAGGAAACAGAATCACTGCTATTCGGATTTAAAAAGGCTGGCATACCCATAGTTACTTCTGTAGCATTAAGATGGTGTGTTGGAACGTGTAAAAATCTTGAATACGTTTCACCGCTTTCTTCACGTGTATTAATATCGTAATTGAGTTCTTCCGATGCCAGTGTTCTCTTCACCAATCCTTTCGATGAGGTAGCATTGTCAGTGTTCTTCTTTTGACGTGCAGATTTAATTCCGTCTTTTCTCTTACAACCATCACAGATCAACTTTTTTCTAGCATTCTCTACACCACAGAGATCGCATACTAGGATATCTCTCTTTCTCTCTTCAATGAATTCATGTCTGTCTATTGCATCCTCAAACTCATCGGTGGACAATGATTCTTTTTGTCGGTCCGAAATAACGGTATCAATGGCAGCTTGAATATAATGCTGTAACTGATTTAAATGCAAAGTTTCCAGATGTTGATGGTAACTGGATTCAGCTTGTTCAATTTGCTTTATTATTTCTATAAAATCATTTCGTTCTTTCTCAAAAACGTCTTTCTTTTCATTGAATTCAAATTTTTCTGCGTATTTAATTTTTTCGTCGAAATGTTGTATTGCGAAACAATTTTTCGGTTTAAGATTTTCATTTCTTTGCAAAGTTTGATAAGAATTATTGTTCATCGGTACAAAAATTTCAGTCGTTATTATTGATGATCTAGAACGATTGTCTGGGCCTATCCCCTTCTTGTAACCGATAACCTGCTCGTTGTCAAAAGCAAACATTATCGTACCGGATGGACATTTAGGTGCAGTACGTCCTGAATTTGATATCCATTTATGTAATGTTCTGTAGGAACCGCTAGGAGAAGTCTTTCCGATCAAATCAACAACTGCACGACTGCTCGTTTTTGTATAGATATTAAGGGAGAGTAAAAACGAAAGAGGTGCTACTAATTTTTGCGAAGTTAATGCATAAATTTGCTCAATAGCACGACATAGGGTAATTTTTCGATTCTCGTCCGATTTCTCCATGTCAAATGTTGTGACTCCCATGAGGAAACTCAACAGGACTTGATTTCGTTGAGATAACCAGTCGTTAGAGGCGAAGTCAATCAAATTTGCACGATTTAGATATTGTTGTGAAATTATTTCTGCGTCCTCCTTCACTTTCTTTGTTTGACTTGTGCCAACAAATTTCGCAAGACATAAGATTTCATCATCTGTTAAAGCATAAACTAAATTTTTCAGGAAATATGATCTATCGTTAGGTTTTAAACCAGCAAAATTTTCTAGAATTTTACTCCCCTCATTTGTGCTAAATGGGACATGTTTGTTCGAAAAATCCTCGTCAGATGGATAACAGTCAGTGTGTGTGTTCAATAAAGATGTCGATGGCACATCATCAGAGAATTTATCAAGTTCATTTTGTGATTCAAGTGGAATTCTTAAACATGGTTGCAGGTTATCAAAGTCTTGCCTTCCTTGTCTTTTTCGTTTCCTCCCCTTTTTTAGAGTACATATGTTACAATTTTCAAAATGTGGATAGAAAATTGAAGGTGTTACTCCAGTTCGAAATTCAAGTAATTTTCCCTCAGATTTTAACTTTCTGTATCGCTGTAATAATATTTCGTGCGAACGACAAAGTGCATTTGGGTGAATTTCCTCTTTATCGGCTGTTATATCTATGCCAAATACGTCGTGTAGTTCTGACTGGAAAGCTAATTTGTTGTTCAAGGAACGATGTAGGTCACGGCTGCCGCAAATTCTGCACATCGATTTCAGGTACATGATGTGTCTCATGACTTGGTCCCTGTAATGAGACCCAAACGGAGTTTTAATATGAATAAGTGGCAGTTCAATTGCAACGAATGCATTGATACTATTTTAAGAATTCATACAAGTGTTTAGGTTTAGTCATCATTATTAGACAGTTAAACCGAACCTGTTCTGGTAATCGTTGTTCTTTTATTTATTTTATTTATTTCATTTTCTTTTTTTCTTTTTTATTTATCTGTTTATTTCCAGGTACGAGTTTTTATGTCACACAAATTTTAAGAAGAAAGGCTTCCCAAATATGAATATCGCTGTCATTTAAATCCCAATTGAATAGGAATGTTGACAAAACGAAAACTTGGTCTACTTAACCACAAACTCTTCGGTTGGTGTATCATAAATAAAAAAATAATAAAGCAAATAAATAAAACAGTATTCAAAAATTGGTCGAAAAAGCTACATATTATAGTTTCTAAGTTAGCAGCTGCTTATTTTAGCCGTCTGCAGTGTAATAGATTGGTTGTAGAACATTAAGATTTCAAGCCTGCTGTGGACATTTATTATCTTGATAGAATTATTTTTCCATGTGAAAACAAGGTTAATAGCTATTTAACGTAAATAAAATTCTTGTGGTTTTAGATGATCAGTCTATGGTTTGGCTTCGTCGCGCACAGTTCGGTTTTCTTTTTAGTAAACAGGTAAAATATTTACTACAGTCAATTTCTGCGGCAGCTGTAAAACTCTATATTGCTCAGGGATTAATGTTATACTGTGCAGTATAATGTCACATTTTATGGTTGCACATCGTTGAACTGACTTCGTAACTGTTAAACATGGATCCGAGTTCGACAACATCACTGTGATGAGACGTATACGTATACAAAAGAGCACCCGACACAGTTAAAAGAAACTATGTAAAGGAAGGAAGGACTCTGTACGCGAGTTACAGATTGAATGTTAAGTGAACTTGAGAAACAAAGAATTGCAGTATATTGTGTTGGAAAGAAAATAACATGAATTAAAAATGAAAGAAATAACTATCTTGAAATATCTAAACTATCCACTAACGAGATGGTACACAATTTAGCACTCGTGTCAGTAACTCTTTGCAACAGTTTGATCACAAAAATGAAGATATATTAGCATATTTAGGCTATACAAACAAAATGGAAGTGAGGAAGTCAAAATCCTTAAATTACTTTCATTACTTACTGGAGATCGAAGGGAAGTGTCGCGGCATAGAATTTACAGAAAGCTTTAATTATTCCATTTTAACGAATACCGCGCGACTAAATTGGATTACTTTGGAAAAATTCAACAGGACGGAGATATGTATGGAATCGACCTTTATTTGTCCCGATTCTGTGATAGCAAAGATGCTACTGAATGTACATGTTTTAGGGAGGAATTCTTCTTTCGTGCTCTGCCGTTGGCTCAATATGTCAAGAGAATTAAAGGCGCTGAAACCGAAATATATACTGCAGAGGATTACATACTCTCTAAATCGCGCCATCGCGCCGTAATAAATAGTGTCAACAATCCTTTTCCATAGGGTTGGAAAGGGAAATGATGGTGTTATTATCCTCTCACATAAGATGGAAATCGGAAATGATGGAATTATTTCATAACGCACTTTATGTTAGTGCTGCCGGGTATAATTGTTTCAGGATTGCATTTGGTCAAAGCGGAAGCAAATCGAGTCGAATATACACTGAATATATATACGGATATTAAATTTGAAGTGGAATATAAAATCCGAAATAGTGATCAAGTAGTTTTCTACAGTGCAAAATCTACAACATTAAACACGCGAAATGTGTTTTAAGATACCCTTTCTTGAAGTAATGGATCTTAATTTCATTCTTTTGTTTGGGATTTACACAGTATCATCAAGGAAAAAATATAATGAAATAGGACTTTACGCGTTATCTCATTGTTTATACGTTTTATCATACAAAAATTCATTATTGTATCAGAGCCTACCCTTTTCATCTTTTCAAAATCTTTTTTGTTATAAATGGGGTGTTGTTATGTTGACAAAATTTAAGTAGCTTATCAGCTAAGTAGCAACACTGTTTAATCTAGACACCTGCATTGTAAATTCTGCAGACATTTTAATTGGTTGTAGAACATTAAGATTTCACGCCTGCAGTGGACATTTATTATCTTGATACAATTATAAACATTTAACGTAAATAAAATTCTTATAGATTTAGATAAGTATTGAAACAGTTTATTTTAGTAAAGACGTAAAAGATTTACTAGGTGTCGAAGTTGGTCAATTTGTGCCTTATAATACAAAAATTGCCTCATTAAAGTCTATGCATTTGCGTATCTATAAATAATGGAATTTTTGTTCGCGTTCCTTTATTTTCTTTTTTCAGAATTTTTTTTTTATACATAAATAAGTTTAATGCCTAACTGTTCATTTCAGGAAAATCTTGTTTGGAATTTTCATCATTATATTTAAACAGTAAATATTTCCATCTTGATTTAAATTGCACAGGGAACCTTCTGCAAAAAGGGTTGACAACATACACCCGGGGATTGATTGATTGATTGATTGTTAGTTGTTTAACGTCCAGCGGCAAATTTTCCACGCATATTCAGGACGGCATACACCCGGGGAAATGTTTCAATTATATATAAGCTTAATTAAATGCGATTAAAGTACATCGAGTATCTGACACGAGTTCATCATCAGTTATATAACCTAACACCTTTTCAGTTTATTTACCTAGAAAATTATTAGTTGATTACAGAAACGAAAAGCCTTAATACTGTGCATCGATACGTCGCCTGTTATGTTCTATCAATTGTGGTCTTCAGAATTGGTGTAGTAAAAAGTTATACTTGTTCAAACATTGCTTTCATAGCGTGTTTCGACACAAATGTGCCATTTTTACGTCTTTGAGACGATCATTCAGTACAAAGGACCTTCAAAACCAACAGCAATTTTCGTATGAAACTTTGTTGGTGTATTTTCTTACATTTAAGTGCCAAATCATTTTGGTAACGAAGGTCCTTCATGACAAAGTTTTGAAAAATGGTATAAAACCGTTAAAATTGATCAAAAGTAATCTTTCACAGACATTTCTTCGTAGAAAACTCAAAGATATGGAAAGTTTTGTATTGAATTTTCTTTGATTTTTTGTCGAATACTTGAAACCTAAAAATAGAGTGCTATGAGTGAGACAAATAAAGGGGAAAATGGCCCTAGTTCTTTGTTTTTTGTCGGTTTTATTTCGGTGCATATTAAATAACCAATTATTCCAGTGGCAAACTGCGCGTAGAGCATATACTACAGAGGAATCTGCGTATGGTACTAAGTAACTATTTGAAATTGGCGCGCTTTTGCACGTCGAACTAATAACTGGTAAATTCATCTTAATTTTGCAAACACTTCGTAATCGTTACAAATTTCAATTACAAACACGAGTTTTGGATCAAGCACAAAATTGATATATATACGTTCCCAGATCTAGATGTATTTACTGAATTATTGCATTTTGTTCTTGTCTTTGTGTATAATAATACAGTGATGTCCTTCATGAAATTATCCATAACAATTACATCTCGAAAGAATTATTTAAGTCCACTGGACATAACCTTTTCTCATTTTAATAATTATCGATATCAACTTTTCATGACGGCCATAATTATGTATTGTATGGATCTTCTTGAATATTATTGAGTAAGGGAGCAACCATTTGATTTTTATGGGGGGGGGATGGAAGTAACTTTCGATCCTGCCTTTTTTTTCGCAACATTTTCGATCCTGCCTTTTTTTCGGAGCGCAA